>CAWUFW010003675.1:0-22500 GCA_963921515.1 Calotriton arnoldi
TATGCTTCCCGTTCAGTTACATGTGCTTATATACATATACATACACATATATATATATATATACATACACACATATATATATACATACACACATATATATATATACATACACACATATATATATATACATACACACACATATATATATATATATATACATACACACATATATATATATATATATATATATATATATTCACTGAAAAAACCATAGGTTTTAGGGACAGTTATAGTTAGTTGGACATTTCACTCGTACAAAACCATAGAAATTCCCCCGTTATAGTTAGTTCAGCTAACTATAACTCGCGCCCCCGCAATGCACTGCTGATGACGTCACATATTACATCACTCATGACATGGTCAGTGACATCACTGATGACATCACTGATGACATCTCAAATGACATCACTGATGACATCATCCAGTGACTGTGTGTTTCTGTAAAGTTTAAATATGTTTAATATATATAGGTAAAGGCGTATTGAAGAATGAGTGGGTGTATAAGTGTCTGAATGGATGATTTAGTACGTGAGTGACTGACTCTACAAGTGAGTGATTAAATGTATCTTACTGAATGCATGGGTTAGTGACTAAACTGTGTGAATGTCTGTATCCGTCTGTCTGTTGGTTTGTAAGCGGCTGCATGGCTTTCTGAATAGCTACATGAGTGTCGACATGGGTTATTGATTGATTGTCTGAGTATCTGTATGGGTGCCTGAGTGTTTGTGTGGGTGGGGTGTGTGTGACTCTGTGCATAGATGTGTGAGTTGGTGATTCACTGGGTGCATGGTTTCAAGAGTGCATCTGTGATGGACTGTATGGGTGGGTGAGTGTGTGTATGGGTGTGTTAGTGATTGAATGTATATCTCAGTGGTACATGTGTGAGTAACTACATATGTGAAAGGCAGTATATATGTGTGTTGGAGTATATAAATGGCTATAAGTGAGAGTGTGTGATTGTGAGAGTGGCTGTATGGATGAGTGTGTACTTGTATCAGTGATTGTATAAGAGCGTAAGAATGTGCTAGTATTTGTATGAGTAAGTGAGCTGGTGTGTGTATAACTGTATAGGTGAGTAAATGGGTGTGTGATTAAGTTTTTTGCATGACTGACTAGGTGTGTGAGCACCTCTATGGATGAGTGGCGGTGTGTGAGTGTTTATATAGGTGTATGAGTGCATATGATAGTCCTGTACTGAGTGACTAAGTATGAGTGACTGTACGGGTGAGTGAGTGGATGTGTGTGTAGACCTAAGAATCAGTGAGTGGGTATGTAGTTTTTGGTGTTGGAGTGTCTATGGTTTTGAGAATGGCAGTCTGTAATTTAGAGTGGGTGTATCAAAAGTTATATTAGGGTGTGAGAAGATGCATGAAATTATCACATGGATGATGTCATCAGTGATGTCATTTGAGATGTCATCAGTGATGTCACTGACCATGTCATGAGTGATGTAATATGTGACGTCATCAGCAGTGCATTGCGGGGCGCGAGTTATAGTTAGCTGAACTAACTATAACGGGGGAATTTCTATGGTTTTGTACGAGTGAAATGTCCAACTAACTATAACTGTCCCTAAAACCTATGGTTTTTTCAGTGAATTTCAAAGGTTTTTTAAATGCTAATTTCTAACTATAACGTGTCTGAAACCTATGGTTTTTTCAGTGAATTTCAAAGGTTTTTTAAATGCTAATTTCTAACTATAACGTGCCTGAAACCTATGATTTTTTAAGTGAATTTCAAAGGTTTTTTTAAATGCTAGTTTCTAACTATGCCTACAGAGGTAGGACATGTGAAGAAAGAAGAAAAAACGCACAGAAAGAAGCAAAAGATGTGCAGAAAGAACCAACAGAGGAGCAGAAAGAGGCCTTGTTGCAAAATCATCCTGTGCCCACAACTTTTTCAGACGGGTACTGGTGGTAACTGACTCTGACTAACCAGAGCCAGTGCTATGCTAAAAGACACTTAGAATACAGTGAAAACACCAACATACACTAGGGAACACTATACGTTGGGGTACCCCTGTGATTAGCATGACCTCCTCTGCAAGTCCCTAGTACATAATAGGGCAGGGGATTAAAACTACCTCTTAAAACGCGCTACAGGGCGCGTTTGCACAGTGATGAAGGGAGGGGGCCTGAGGTGACATGTGTGCAAACGCACCCCGTGGCGCGTTTTAAGTTGCGGGATTAAGTCCCCTTGAATTCTGAGGGTCCCTGGGGCCCAACTAGCCCCCAGGTACCTACAGTTAGGACCACAGAGCTGAGTTGCAGAGAGGCGTTCTGAGGCCACGCACCTTTTTCACCTCTCTGCAACGCAACTCTGTTGTGCTTACTGAAGGTACCTGGTGGGCTAGTTGGCCCCCAGGGTCCCTCAGGATTCAAAGGGAATTAATTCCTCAACTTAAAACGCACCACAGGGCGTGTTTGCGCACATGTCACATGAGGCCCCGCCCCCTCCCTTCACCACTGTGCAAACGCGCCCCGTGGTGCGTTTTAACCACTTAACCGCGGCGCGAATTCCGCCGCGGTGCGGCAGTTTAAAAGAGTGGGCGGGGCCGCGTCGGCCATCAGACGTGCGCAGCACTAGCGAGGTAGTGCTCGCGACGGCCGTTGGCCGACGGAAGCACGGAAGGGGTTAAGTTGGGGGATTAGGTCACCTTGAATCCTGAGGGTCCCTGGGGCCCAACTAGCCCACTAGGTACTTCCAGTAAGCACCACAGGCCTGCGTTGCAACGCCTGTAACAAATTGTGCAGTTGTGTTTAGGTAGTGAAGAGGGTCGTGCTGGGGGTAGTGGTTTAGGGTTTAGGGTAGTGCAGTGGTGTTTGTGTAGTGTAGGGGGTCATGCTGGGGGTAGATTTAGGGTTTAGGGTAGTGCAGTGGTGTTTGGGTAGTGTAGGGAGTCGTGCTGGGGGGAGTGTTTTAGGGTTTAGGGTAGTGCAGTGGTGTTTTGGTAGTGTAGCGGGTCGTGCTGGGGGTAGTGTTTTAGGGTTTAGGGTAGTGCAGTGGTGTTTGGGTAGTGTAGGGGGTCGTGCTGGGGGTAGTGATTTAGGGTAGTGCAGTGGTGTTTGGGTAGTGTAGGGGGTACTGCTGGGGGTAGTGTTTTAGGGTTTAGGGTAGTGCAGTGGTGTTTGGGTAGTGTAGGGGTACTGCTGGGGGTAGTTTTTTAGGGTTTAGGGTAGTGCAGTGGTGTTTGGGTAGTGTAGTGGTTCGTGCTGGGGGTAGTTTTTTAGGGTTTAGGGTAGTGCAGTGGTGTTTGTGTAGTGTAGGGGGTAGTGTTTTAGGGTTTAGGGTAGTGCAGTGGTGTTTGTGTAGTGTAGGAGGTCGTGTTTTAGGGTTTAGGGTAGTGCAGTGGTCTTTGGGTAGTGTAGGGAGTCGTGCGGGGGTAGTGTTTTAGGGTTTAGGGTAGTGTAGGGGGTCATGCGGGGGTAGTGTTTTAGGGATTAGGGTAGTGCATTGGTGTTTGGGTAGTGTAGGGGTCGTGCTGGGGGAGTGTTTTAGGGTTTAGGGCAGTGCAGTGGTGTTCGGGTAGTGTAGGGGGTCGTGCTGGGGGAGTGTTTTAGGGTTTACGGCAGTGCAGTGGTGTTCGGGTAGTGTAGGGGGTCGTGCTGGGGGAGTGTTTGAGGGTTTAGGGCAGTGCAGTTGTGTTCGGGTAGTGTAGGGGGTTGTGCTGGGGGTAGTATTTTAGGGTTTAGGGTAGTGCAGTGGTGTTCGGGTAGTGTAGGGGGTCGTGCTGGGGGTAGTGTTCTAGGGTTTAGGGCAGTGCAGTGGTGTTTGGGCAGTGTAGGGGGTAATGCTGGGGGTGGTGTTTTAGGGTTTAGGGCAGTGGTGTTCGGGCAGTGTAGGGGGTCGTGCGGGGGTGGTGTTTCAGGGTTTAGGGCAGTGCAGTGGTGTTCGGGCAGTGTAGGGGGTCGTGCAGGGGGTGGTGTTTCAGGGTTTAGGGCAGTGGTGTTCGGGCAGTGTAGGGGGTCGTGCTGGGGGTGGTGTTTCAGGGTTTGGGGCAGTGCAGTGGTGTTCGAGCAGTAAAGGGGGTCGTGCTGGGGGTGGTGTTTCAGGGTTTAGGGCAGTGCAGTGGTGTTCGGGCAGTGTAGGGGCGGTGCAGGGGGTGGTGTTTCAGGGTTTAGGGCAGTGCAGTGGTGTTCGGGCAGTGTAGGGGGTCATGCAGGGGGTGGTGTTTCAGGGTTTAGGGCAGTGGTGTTCGGGCAGTGTAGGGGGTCGTGCTGGGGCTGGTGTTTCAGGGTTTAGGGCAGTGCAGTGGTGTTCGGGCAGTGTAGGGGGTCGTGCTTGGGCTGGTGTTTCAGGGTTTAGGGCAGTGCAGTGGTGTTCGGGCAGTGTAGGGGGTCGTGCTGGGGCTGGTGTTTCAGGGTTTAGGGCAGTGCAGTGGTGTTCGGGCAGTGTAGGTGGTCGTGCTGGGGCTGGTGTTTCAGGGTTTAGGGCAGTGCAGTGGTGTTCGGGCAGTGTAGGGGGTCTTGCTGGCGCTGGTGTTTCAGAGTCTAGGGCAGTGCAGTGGTGTTCGGGCAGTGTAGGAGGTCTTGCTGGGGCTGGTGTTTCAGGGTTTAGGGCAGTGCAGTGGTGTTCGGGCAGTGTAGGGGGTCGTGCTGGGGGTGGTGTTTCAGGGTTTAGGGCAGTGCAGTGGTGTTTGGGCAGTGTAGGGGGTCGTGCTGGGGCTAGTGTTTCAGGATTTAGGGCAGAGCAATGGTGTTCAGGCAGTGTAGGGGGTTTTGCTGGAGGTGGTGTTTCAGGGTTTAGGGCAGTGCAGTGGTGTTTGTGCAGTGTAGGGGGTGGTGGTTTAGGGCAGTGGTGTTCAGGCAGTGTAGGGGGTCTTGCTGGGGTTGATGTTTCAGGGTTTAGGGCAGTGCAGTGGTGTTCGGGCAGTGTAGGGGGTCGTGCTGGGGGTGGTGTTTCAGGGTTTAGGACAGTGCAGTGGTGTTCCGACAGTGTTGGAGGTCGTGCAGGGGGTGGTGTTTCAGGGTTTAGGGCAGTGCAGTGGTGTTCGGGCAGTGTAGGGGGTCATGCTGGGGGTGGTGTTTCAGGGTTTAGGGCAGTGGTGTTTGGGCAGTGTAGGGGGTCGTGCAGGGGGTGGTGTTTCAGGGTTTAGGGCAGTGCAGTGGTGTTCGGCCAGTGTAGGTGGTCTTGCTGGGGGTGGTGTTTCAGGCTTTAGTGCAGTGGTGTTCGGGCAGTGTAGGGGGTCTTGCTGGGGGTGGTGTTTCAGGGTTTAGGGCAGTGCAGTGGTGTTCGGGCAGTGTAGGGGGTCTTGCTGGGGCTGGTGTTTCAGGGTTTAGGGCAGTGCAGTGGTGTTCGGGCAGTGTAGGGGGTCGTGCTGGGGCTGGTGTTTGAGGGTTTAGGGTAGTGCAGTGGTGTTCGGGCAGTGTAGGGGGTCGTGCTGGGGCTGGTGTTTCAGGGTTTAGGGCAGTGCAGTGGTTTTCGGGCAGTGTAGGCGGTCGTGCTGGGGCTGGTGTTTCAGGGTTTAGGGCAGTGCAGTGGTGTTCGGGCAGTGTACAGGGTTGTGCTGGGGCTGGTGTTTCAGGGATTAGGGCAGTGCAGTGGTGTTCGGGCAGTGTAGGGGGTCGTGCTGGGGGTGGTGTTTCAGGGTTTACGGCAGTGCAGTGGTGTTCGGGCAGTGTAGGGGGTCGTGCAGGGGCTGGTGTTTCATGGTTTAGGGCAGTGCAGTGGTGTTCGGGCAGTGTAGGGGGTCGTGCTGGGGGTGGTGTTTCAGGGTTTAGGGCAGTGCAGTGGTGTTCGGGCAGTGTAGGGGGTCATGCTGGGGTGGTGTTTTAGGGTTTAGGGCAGTGCAGTGGTGTACAGGCAGTGTAGGGGTCTTGCTGGGGGTGGTGTTTCAGGGTTTAGGGCAGTGGTGTTCGGGCAGTGTAGGGGGTCTTGCTGGGGGTAGTGTTTCGGGGTTTAGGACAGTGCAGTGGTGTTTGTGCAGTGTAGGGGGTCGTGCTGGGGGTGGTGTTTCAGGGTTTAGGGCAGTGCAGTAGTGTTCGGGCAGTGTAGGGGATCGTGCAGGGGTGGTGTTTCAGGGTTTAGGGCAGTGCAGTGGTGTTCGGGCAGTGTAGGGGGTCGTGCTGGGGGTGGTGTTTCAGGGTTTAGGGCAGTGCAGTGGTGTTCGAGCAATGTAGGGGGTCATGCAGGGGGTGGTGTTTCAGGGTTTAGGGCAGTGCAGTGGTGTTCGGGCAGTGTAGGGGTCGTGCTGGGGCTGGTGTTTCAGGGTTTAGGGCAGTGCAGTGGTGTTCGGGCAGTGTAGGGGGTCTTGCTGGGGGTGGTGTTTCAGGGTTTAGGGCAGTGGTGTTCGGGCAGTGTAGGGGGTCTTGCTGGGGGTGATGTTTCAGGGTTTAGGGCAGTGCAGTGGTGTTCGGGCAGTGTAGGAGGTCTTGCTGGGGGTAGTGTTTCAGGGTTTAGGGCAGTGCAGTGGTGTTCGGGCAGTGTAGGGGTCATGCTGGGGGTGGTGTTTCAGGATTTAGGGCAGTGCAGTGGTGTTCGGGCAGTGTAGGGGGTCGTGAAGGGGTGGTGTTTCAGGGTTTAGGGCAGTGCAGTGGTGTTCGGGCAGTGTAGGGGGTCGTGCTAGGGTATGTGTTTCAGGGTTTAGGGCAGTGCAGTGGTGTTCGGGCAGTGTAGGGGATCATGCAGGGGCTGGTGTTTCAGGGTTTAGGGCAGTGCAGTGGTGTTCGGGCAGTGTAGGGGTCGTGCTGGGGGTAGTGTTTTAGGGTTTAGGGTAGTGCAGTGGTGCTTGTGTAGTGTAGGGGGTCGTGCTGGGGGTAGTGTTTTAGGGTAGTACAGTGGTGTTTGTGTAGTGTAGGGGGTCATGTTTTAGGGTAGTGCAGTGGTGTTTGGGTAGTGTAGGGGGTCGTGCTGGGGGTAGTGTTTTAGGATTTAGGTTAGTGCAGTGGTGTTTGGGTAGTGTAGGGGGTCGTGCTGGGGGTAGTGTTTTAGGGTTTAAGGTAGTGCAGTGGTGTTTGTGTAGTGTAGGGGGTCGTGCTGGGGGTAGTGTTTTAGGGTTTAGGGTAGTGCAGTGGTGCTTGTGTAGTGTAGGGGGTCGTGCTGGGGGTAGTGTTTTAGGGTTTAGGGTAGTGCAGTGGTGTTTGTGTAGTGTAGGGGGTCATGTTTTAGGGTAGTGCAGTGGTGTTTGGGTAGTGTAGGGGGTCGTGCTGGGGGTAGTGTTTTAGGATTTAGGTTAGTGCAGTGGTGTTGGGGTAGTGTTTTAGGGTAGTGCAGTGGTGTTTGTGTAGTGTAGGGGGTCATGCTGGGGGTAGTGTTTTAGGGTTTAGGATAGTGCAGTGGTGCTTGTGTAGTGTAGGGGGTCGTGCTGGGGTAGTGTTTTAGGGTTTAGGGTAGTGCAGTGGTGTTTTTGTAGTGTAGGGGGTCATGTTTTAAGATGCAACGCTCCAATACCTGACCAGTCTGCACTACATAAAACTGCAAAAAAACTAAAAATAAAAAGTGTTTTGCACACTTTTGTCATTGGGCTATATGTGGGCTACATCTGGGTAATATTTGTGCTACATTTGGGCTCTTTTTTCACTGGTGGCCATCTTGGAAGACTTCTTTGTTATGAAGTTTCCTAATTTCCTCATTTACTGCAGTCTCCTCAGTAGGAAATGCTTTCAGTTTTTTACTTTGATTCCATCAAGAAGGCAGTCAGATGTGTCACACATTTGCCATAAATTCAGAATGTTATTACTCTAGTTGTTCATTAGATCACTGTAGTAAAGCTACTGCTCACCAAGGAGTTAACTGGAAGTCTACTACTGGTATTGAAAGTGATTGTTTCAGTTTGCATGTCAGAATTTTCTAATGAAATAGAAGAGGATTTGAGATCTCACTTAAAACATGCACTAAATTTTCTTTTTGCAGCACTAACCATAATTTCTATGGCAAAATGAACCCCTCATTTTGTTCCTTTTTAAATTAAATGTTTTAAGTGTTACCAGTTTATTCCAATCAAGATGGCTTCAGGTGTGCCATACTTTTGTCATAAGTAAGGCTGTTAGCACTCTAGTTGTTCTTTAGAACACTATGGGAAGCTGCAGTAGAACACAAAGGCATCAACTGACAGGCTGCTCCTGTTGAAATATAACAGGAAGATATTTGAGATCTCACTTAAAACATGTCCTAATTTTTCTTTCTACAGCACTAACCATAATTTCTATGGCAAAATGAACCCCCTCATTTTGTTCCTTTTTAAATTAAATGTTTTAAGTGTTACCAGTTTATTCCAATCAAGATGGCTTCAGGTGTGCCATACTTTTGTCATAAGTAAGACTGTTAGCGCTCTAGTTGTTCTTTAGAACACTCTGGGAAGCTGCAGTAGAACACAAAGGCATCAACTGACAGGCTGCTCCTGTTGAAATATAACAGGAAGATATTTGAGATCACACTTGAAACATGTCCTAATTTTTCTTTCTACAGCACTAACCATAATTTCTATGACAAAATGAACCCCATCATTTTGTTCCTTTTTAAATTAAATGTTTTAAGTGTTACCAGTTTATTCCAATCAAGATGGCTTCAGGTGTGCCATACTTTTGTCATAAGTAAGACTGTTAGCGCTCTAGTTGTTCTTTAGAACACTCTGGGAAGCTGCAGTAGAACACAAAGGCATCAACTGACAGGCTGCTCCTGTTGAAATATAACAGGAAGATATTTGAGATCACACTTGAAACATGTCCTAATTTTTCTATCCAGAGCACTACCCATAATTTCTATGACAAGATGAACCCCATCATTTTGTTCCTTTTTAAATTAAATGTTTTAAGTGTTACCAGTTTATTCCAATCAAGATGGCTTCAGGTGTGCCATACTTTTGTCATAAGTAAGACTGTTAGCGCTCTAGTTGTTCTTTAGAACACTCTGGGAAGCTGCAGTAGAACACAAAGGAATCAACTGACAGTCTCTGCCCTTGTTGGATGTACATGTTTTACTGAGAATGTCAGACTTCATTCTCACATGACTGAGAAAGATAATGTGAATTTACAGAAAATATGCTCTCATTTTAGCTTCTGGAGCACCTTCCAAAACTGTATGGGACAAGCATGTGAAAATAGTTTTCTCTCAAACATGATTCATGATATCCCAGCAGAAGGCTTTTCACAGGGTAAAATCACCTTAGAACACACCACAATTCCTGAAATTAGTATGGTACCATCAACAAATGAATTCTAATGTAACTAAAGTCTGTTATCACCCTTTATAGTTCTCCTTTTGGTAACCCTCAAAATCTTCGATTCACTACAATGCATTTCAATGGGGTACTATCATTTATATTGGTCCCAAGATGGCTGCCAGCAATTCCAGGATGAAGTGCTGACAGCCAATCAGATCTCACGATGACATGTGTGGTTAGGCTCCGCCCAGATATATATGTGTTTTTACTTTTGATTTTCTCAGCAACTACTGAACGGATTTACACCATTTAACAAAAGGGTTCTTTTTGAACCAAGAACTACCTCTTTGCCAAATTTGGTGTAATTCCGTTCAGCAGTTCGGGCTGTAGCCGTGTCTAAAGTTTCCTATGGGAAAATGAATGGGGAAAACACGTTTTGGGACCCCCTTTTCCTCGGCCCCCGCTTGACGAATCACCCTGAGACTTTCAGGGTAGGAGCGGACCGGAGCGGGCCATAAAGTTTGAAAATTTCGCGAAGATTCGTCAACCGACGCAAGAGTTATTTCAAATAGAATGTCGCAGATTTCCTATGGAAAATAGGTCCTAACTATAACTATCTACTGGCGACCGCCAGTAGATAATATATACATATCTGAAACAAAAAGGACGAACCCTCAGTGTGGATGTGGTACAATCACTGGTTATGTTAGTACATGGACCCACTAGGTTTGTTTAAAAGACCCCTCACACACCAACCTGGTTGGTGTCATGCTTCATCATTGGGGTCCCAACCGGGTGGCCGAATGCCGCCCGGTTGTGCTACAACGCCTGATTACAGCGGAGCTGGTTGGTGTATATGTGAGATGTGATGTAAATTAAAAATATCTCTGAGAATCCTTGCCTGTAAACTTTTATTAGTGGCGGCTCAGGATATGGTTAAAAATAAGTGTGGTGCAACTAGAATTGTTATCCCTAGTTGACTAAGTGTGTGGTCAACATGTTTCAGCCCACAATGGGAAGTACGAGGGGCTTTCTTCAGGACCGTGTGGTGAAAAAGTGAGTGGCAAAGTGAGTAGTGCCACGTGAAAAGAGTAAAATGGTACCTACACACGCGCAAAGGTGTGTGGACTAAATGTCTCCGTACTTACGGACACAAAAAAACCTGTGGGAAGAAAGAGACAGCACAAGACATATATAAGCATTATTATTAAGCAACATAAAATGCAATCTTACATCGGTACTATGGGCTGGTACATGGACCCACCCTGTGATTGTACGCATGGTTTAAAGAGTCGTGAAAACATGCTGCATGCGAAGAGTGACACACAGCCTATGTTGATCGCACCAGTTTTATAGATGCTAAGAGGCTGTGAAGCTCCCAGTGAGATCGAATCGCTACATTTGTTCAGGGTGGTGAACTAGACATAAATAGTCGGAAGTCGGAACTCTAGAACTGTGGATGATCCAAAGCCACCGTAAATGGTGGACATGTGGGGCACTGTGCAGAAGAAATCTACAGTGGCGGTAGTGCCTATCAAGTGTGGACACATGTAGTCATGCGGTGCGTGCAGCAGTACTAATTGACACTAGTAATCACGCAGCGCGCTGGGACTATATTAAAAACAGTTAAAAAGGAGAACTTCTGTGGGCAACGCTATACATTGAGGCATAATTACACTATGTGTGAAATTGGGCAGCTGATCGGGACTCGGGAAGGGTCACATCCGATGACCGAATCTGGAGAAAAGAGAAATATGGAGTAAGCACGGAAGCACGAGTGTGCTTAAATGCTGCTGTGGAAAAAGGAGAAAGTTACGCAACCTTACTTGGTATCGAGAAGGAACCTGACTGAGAACCTAGTGCGGTATCCCTGCATCCCGGCTGGTGAGTAGCCCGGGAGGAAAGAAGCTATTTGAGCCCATGGACTCCATGGGGGACGTGCCGAAATGCTCGTGGAGGGAACGCTTTGCCATGCGCAGTCACTCGGCTATAACTGGGAGCCCTGGATGAGGCGGGTGCGCATGTGCAATGGTGCTGGTGTAAATAGAAAAGAGGGCGGCCATATTGGAATGGTCCAGTAGTGGAAACGTGCTCCTTTTACTAAAAGCAGAATAACTAAGATGCTGTCAAATAAGAGTCTCTGAAGGAGAAAAAGCCCAAAGTAAGGAAACATGCACTAATAGTAATGCGAAGAAAAAGGCGAAAGGGTGCATGGCAAGGTGTGCCAGGGGCCCAAAGTAGGGGCCTCAAAAGAGCTATAAAGTCATGGGTAGATGGAAACTGTTATGTGGCGATACCATCACTACAAGGACTTAGCTATAGGAGGGATGCTCAATAGAACGTGGGCAAGAATATAGTAAGACGGGGATTATGTTCTCCTGAGACTGTTCCAAGGAATGTTGTCGTTGAGGCCAGTTTTGTCACTGGACAGGCGATAGACCCATCTTTGCTCCTTTCCAGAAGGCGGCTCTCGATATTGGGTAGGCTGGGGTCCAGTGCTTCTATTATGACCCAGCGCATGTCATTGGTCGTGTGGCCCACTTCAATGAAGTGGTTTGTCATGCGGGTTGTGTTTCTCTTACAGCGTATGGTGCTGCGATGTTCGCAGATCCTGGTCTTGATCTTGCGATTTGTCATGCCAATATAGATGAGGTTACAGGGGCAGGTAATGCGGTAGATCACGTGTTCTGTGTTACAGTTCGTGTGTTGTCTCAATTGCCATATTTTCCCTGGTTCCAAACTGAGGCTTTTGGTGGTTTCAGTGATGTGGCATACACTGCAGTTACCACAGGGAAAATGGCCCACCACGCCCGGGAGCCCCCAAGCGTTGAGGACAGTATGCGCTGGCCTTTGTTGTGGCTGTGGTCGGGTGGAAACTATGGCATCTTTGATTGATTGGGCTCTTTTGTTGGAAAAGAGTGGAAGTTCCCAATCAAAATTGCCTGTCTTCAATATTTTCCAATTTTTTCGAACGATTTCTGTAACTTTTTGGGAAGCAGCATTGTATGTGGTCACACATGTGAGTGGCGACTGTGTCGATTCTCGTGCTGGGGTTTCAATTAGTCCCTCACGGTTCTGATTCCTGGCCCTTTTGTTGGCTTTGTCTGTAATCCATTTAGGATAGCCCCGCTGTCGTAGTTTGTCATTTAAATCTCTGGCTTGGGCTTTGTAGTCTCTTATTTCACTGCAGTTTCTACGGAGCCGGAGATACTGGCCGTAGGGGAGATTCTCCCGCAGTCATCTGGGGTGAAAACTTGTGAAGTGAAGGAGGGAATTGCGAGCAGTGGTTTTAAAATGGGTTTTGCTCTTTAGTCCTCCTTCCACTGCTTCTATGTCTAAATCAAGGAAAGTAGTCTTGTATCTATCAAAACTGTAGGTGAAACGAAGATTGGGATCACATGAGTTAAGCCACTCACAAAACGTTGTGAGTGAGATACTATCACCTTCCCAGATCAATAAGATATCATCGATATAGCGTTTGTAAAATTTGATCTGGGGAAAGCGTGACTGGTTGTTGTTAAGTAGATGTTTGGTCTCGAAGTCATAGACATAGAGGCCCACCACGCTGGGGGCGAAAACACTCCCCATGGAAGTGCCGTACTTCTGTAGGAAGAGCCGGCCTTCAAACTCGAAGAAATTTTCTTTGAGTGCGAGTTTAGCACACTCAAGAACAAACTTTTTGGAAGTTCGATATTGCCAATTAGTGTTGTTGATTGCAGATTGCAATACCAGCAGGGTATCATCTTGCGGGAGACTGGTATATAAACTCTCCACGTCAAGACTGACCAAAAGGGAGGTATCTGGGTCATAAGACAGAGAACTGATGAGACCAAGTAGGTCTTTTGTGTCTTTGAGGTACGTGCTGGTGCATTGTACCAATGGTTGTAAAAAGTGGTCTCAATAGCGTGATAATGGTTCCAGCAGGGATCCTATGCCTGATACAATAGGGCGTCCGGGTGGAGGTATTATGTTTTTGTGCGTTTTTGGCACAATGTAAAAATATGGTATTTTGCTCGATGTGGTTGTTAGAAATTTAGCCTCGCTCTTTGTGATGTGGCCTCTTGTTTCGGCATCTTCCACAAGGTTAAGGATACGCATTTTCAGGTTGTCACTGGGATCATGTGTGAGTCTTTCATAGTTCTTGGTGTCATTCAATAGTCTGTGACATTCCCGTTGGTAATCATCTTTATTTAGAATGACGGTCCCACCACCCTTATCAGCTGGTTTAATTACAATATCAGTGTTTTTCTTCAATGATTGAAGGGCTTGGCGTTCAGTTGTACTTCTGTTCTGGAAAACATTTGTGTCCTTCAGTGCTTCGATCTCTTTGAAAACAGTTTGCTCAAAGACAAGTATCTCTGGTGGTATAGTGCTAGGTGGAGGGATGAAGCTCGACTTGGCTCTGAGGGAGGTATCTCCCTGTGGTGTTGTCCCGGATATATACATACACACATATATATATATATATATATATATACATATACACATATATATATATATACATACACACACATATATATATATACATATACACATATATATATATACACATATACACATTATCTACTGGCGGTCGCCAGTAGATAGTTATAGTTATGACCTATTTTCCATAGGAAATCCGCGACATTCTATTTGAAATAACTCTTGCGTCGGTTGACGAATCTTTGCGAAATTTTCAAACTTTATGGCCCGCTCAGGTCCGCTCCTACCCTGAAAGTCTCAGGGTGATTCGTCAAGCGGGGGCCGAGAAAAAAGGGGGGTCCCAAAACGTGTTTTCCCCATTCATTTTCCCATAGGAAACTTTAGACACGGCTACAGCCCGAACTGCTAAACGGAATTACACCAAATTTGGCAAAGAGGTAGTTCTTGGTTCAGAAAGAACCCTTTTTGTTAAATGGTGTAAATCCGTTCAGTAGTTGCGGAGAAATTAAAAAATAAGAGTCAAAAAATCAATTTCCCATAGGAAACTTTATGCAAGGCTACAGCCCGAACTGCTGAACGGTATTACACCAAATTTGGCAAAGAGGTAGTTCTTGGTTCAAAAGAACCCTTTTTGTTAAATGGTGTAAATCCGTTCAGTAGTTGCTGAGAAAATCAAAAGTAAAAACACATATATATCTGGGCGGAGCCTAACCACACATGTCATCGTGAGATCTGATTGGCTGTCAGCACTTCATCCTGGAATTGCTGGCAGCCATCTTGAGGCCAATATAAATGATAGTACCCCATTGAAATGCATTGTAGTGAATCGAAGATTTTGAGGGTTACCAAAAGGAGAACTATAAAGGGTGATAACAGACTTTTGTTACATTAGAATTCATTTGTTGATGGTACCATACTAATTTCAGGAATTGTGGTGTGTTCTAAGGTGATTTTACCCTTTGAAAAACCTTCTGCTGGGATATCATGAATCATGTTTGAGAGAAAACTATTTTCACATGCTTGTCCCATACAGTTTTGGAAGGTGCCCCAGAAGCTAAAATGAGAGCATATTTTCTGTAAATTCACATTATCTTTCTCAGTCATGTGAGAATGAAGTCTGACATTCTCAGTAAAACATGTACATCCAACAAGGGCAGAGACTGTCAGTTGATTCCTTTGTGTTCTACTGCAGCTTCCCAGAGTGTTCTAAAGAACAACTAGAGTGCTAACAGCCTTACTTATGACAAAAGTATGGCACACCTGAAGCCATCTTGATTGGAATAAACTGGTAACACTTAAAACATTTAATTTAAAAAGGAACAAAATGATGGGGTTCATCTTGTCATAGAAATTATGGTTAGTGCTCTGGAAAGAAAAATTAGGACATGTTTCAAGTGTGATCTCAAATATCTTCCTGTTATATTTCAACAGGAGCAGCCTGTCAGTTGATGCCTTTGTGTTCTACTGCAGCTTCCCAGAGTGTTCTAAAGAACAACTAGAGCGCTAACAGTCTTACTTATGACAAAAGTATGGCACACCTGAAGCCATCTTGATTGGAATAAACTGGTAACACTTAAAACATTTAATTTAAAAAGGAACAAAATGATGGGGTTCATTTTGTCATAGAAATTATGGTTAGTGCTGTAGAAAGAAAAATTAGGACATGTTTCAAGTGTGATCTCAAATATCTTCCTGTTATATTTCAACAGGAGCAGCCTGTCAGTTGATGCCTTTGTGTTCTACTGCAGCTTCCCAGAGTGTTCTAAAGAACAACTAGAGTGCTAACAGTCTTACTTATGACAAAAGTATGGCACACCTGAAGCCATCTTGATTGGAATAAACTGGTAACACTTAAAACATTTAATTTAAAAAGGAACAAAATGAGGGGGTTCATTTTGCCATAGAAATTATGGTTAGTGCTGTAGAAAGAAAAATTAGGACATGTTTTAAGTGAGATCTCAAATATCTTCCTGTTATATTTCAACAGGAGCAGCCTGTCAGTTGATGCCTTTGTGTTCTACTGCAGCTTCCCAGAGTGTTCTAAAGAACAACTAGAGTGCTAACAGCCTTACTTATGACAAAAGTATGGCACACCTGAAGCCATCTTGATTGCAATAAACTGGTAACACTTAAAACGTTTAATTTAAAAAGGAACAAAATGAGGGGGTTCATTTTGCCATAGAAATTATGGTTAGTGCTGCAAAAAGAAAATTTAGTGCATGTTTTAAGTGAGATCTCAAATCCTCTTCTATTTCATTAGAAAATTCTGACATGCAGACTGAAACAATCACTTTCAATACCAACAGTAGACTTCCAGTTAACTCCTTGGTGAGCAGTAGCTTTACTACATGAATGACTAGAGTAATAACATTCTGAATTTATGGCAAATGTGTGACACATCTGAATGCCTTCTTGATGGAATCAAAGTAAAAAACTGAAAGCATTTCCTACTGAGGAGACTGCAGTAAATGAGGAAATTAGGAAACTTCATAACAAAGAAGTCTTCCAAGATGGCCACCAGTGAAAAAAGAGCCCAAATGTAGCACAAATATTACCCAGATGTAGCCCACATATAGCCCAATGACAAAAGTGTGCAAAACACTTTTTATTTTTAGTTTTTTTGCAGTTTTATGTAGTGCAGACTGGTCAGGTATTGGAGCGTTTCATCTTAATACATGACCCCCTACACTACAAAAACACCACTGCACTACCCTAAACCCTAAAACACTACCCCAGCACGACCCCCTACACTACACAAGCACCACTGCACTATCCTAAACCCTAAAACACTACCCCCAGCATGACCCCCTACACTACACAAACACCATTGCACTACCCTAAACCCTAAAACACTACCCCAACACCACTGCACTAACCTAAATCCTAAAACACTACCCCCAGCGCGACCCCCTACACTACCCAAACACAACTGCACTACCCTAAAACATGACCCCTACACTACACAAACACCACTGCACTACCCTAAACCCTAAAACACTACCCCCAGCATGACCCCCTACACTACACAAACACCACTGCACTACCTTAAACCCTAAAACACTACCCCCAGCACGACCCCCTACACTACCCAAACACCACTGCACTAACCTAAATCCTAAAACACTACCCCCAGCTCGACCCCCTACACTACCCAAACACCACTGCACTACCCTAAAACATGACCCCTACACTACACAAACACCACTGCACTACCCTAAACCCTAAAACACTACCCCCAGCACGACCCCCTACACTACACAAGCACCACTGCACTACCCTAAACCCTAAAACACTACCCCCAGCACGACCCCCTACACTGCCCTAACACCACTGCACTGCCCTAAACCCTGAAACACATACCCTAGCACGACCCCCTACACTGCCCGAACACCACTGCACTGCCCTAAACCCTGAAACACCACCCCCTTCACGACCCCCTACACTGCCCGAACACCACTGCACTGCCCTAAACCCTGAAACACTACCCCCAGCAAGACATCCTACACTGCCCGAACACCACTGCACTGCCCTAAACCCTGAAACATCACCCCCAGCAAGACCCCCAACACTGCCCGAACACCACTGCCCTAAATCCTGAAACACCACCCCCAGCACGACCCCCTACACTGCCCGAACACCACTGCACTACCCTGAAACACCACCCCCAGCACGACCCCCTACACTGCCCGAACACCACTGCACTGCCCTAAACCCTGAAACACCACCCCCTGCACGACCCCCTACACTGCCCGAACACTACTGCACTGCCCTAAACCCTGACACACCATCCCCAGCACGACCCCTACACTGCACGAACACCACTGCACTGCCCTAAACCCTGAAACACTACCCCCAGCAAGACCCCCTACACTGTCCGAACACCACTGCACTGCCCTAAACCCTGAAACACCAGCCCCAGCAAGACCCCCTACACTGCCCGAACACCACTGCCCTAAACCCTGAAACACCACCCCCAGCAAGACCACCTACACTGCCCGAACACCACTGCACTGCCCTAAACCCTGAAACACCAGCACGACCCCTACACTGCCCGAACACCACTGCACTGCCCTAAACCCTGAAACACCACCCCCTGCACGACCCCTACACTGCCCGAACACCACTGCACTGCCCTAAACCCTGAAACACCACCCCCAGCACGACCCCCTACACTGCCCGAACACCACTGCACTGCCCTAAACCCTGAAACACCACCCCTGCACGATTCCCTACACTGCCCGAACACTACTGCACTACCCTAAACCCTGAAACACCACCCCCAGCACGACCCCTACACTGCCCGAACACCACTGCACTGCCCTAAACCCTGAAACACTACCCCCAGCAAGACCCCCAACACTGCCCGAACACCACTGCACTAAATCCTGAAACACCACCCCCAGCACGACCCCCTACACTGCCCGAACACCACTGCACTACCCTGAAACACCAGCCCCAGCACGACCCCTACACTGCCCGAACACCACTGCACTGCCCTAAACCCTGAAACACCACCCCCTGCACGACCCCCTACACTGCCCGAACACCACTGCACTGCCCTAAACCCTGAAACACCACCCCCAGCACGACCCCCTACACTGCCCGAACACCACTGCACTGCCCTAAACCCTGAAACACCACCCCCTGCACGATCCCCTACACTGCCCGAACACTACTGCACTGCCCTAAACCCTGAAACACCACCCCCAGCACGACCCCCTACACTGCACGAACACCACTGCACTGCCCTAAACCCCGAAACACTACCCCCAGCAAGACCCCCTACACTGCCCGAACACCACTGCCCTAAACCCTGAAACACCACCCCCAGCAAGACCCCCTACACTGCCCGTACACCACTGCACTGCCCTAAACTCTGAAACACCACCCCCAGCATGACCCCCTACACTGCCCGAACACCACTGCACTGCCCTAAACCCTGAAACACCACCCCCAGCATGACCCCCTACACTGCCCGAACACCACTGCACTGCCCTAAACCATGAAACACCAGCCCCAGCACGACCCCCTACACTGCCCGAACACCACTGCACTGCCCTAAACCCTGAAACACCACCCCCAGCACGACCCCCTACACTGCCCGAACACCACTGCACTGCCCTAAACCCTGAAACACCAGCCCCAGCACAACCCCGTACACTGCCCGAACACCACTGCACTGCCCTAAACCCTGAAACACCAGCCCCAGCACGACCCCCTACACTGCCCGAACACCACTGCACTACCCTAAACCCTCAAACACCAGCCCCAGCACGACCCCCTACACTGCCCGAACACCACTGCACTGCCCTAAACCCTGAAACACCAGCCCCAGCAAGACCCCCTACACTGCCCGAACACCACTGCACTGCCCTAAACCCTGAAACACCACCCCCTGCACGACCCCCTACACTGCCCGAACACCACTGCACTGCCCTAAACCCTGAAACACCACCCCTCAGCACAACACCCTACACTGCCCGAACACCACTGCCCTACACCCTGAAACACCACCCCCAGCACGATCCCCTACACTGCCCGAACACCACTGCACTAAACCCTGAAACACCACCCCCTGCACGACCTCCTACACTGCCGGAACACCACTGCACTGCCCTAAACCCTGAAACACCACCCCCAGCAAGACCCCCTACACTGCCCGAACACCACTGCACTGCCCTAAACCCTGAAACATCAACCCCAGCAAGACCCCTACACTGCCTGAACACCACTGCCCTAAACCCTGAAACACCACCCCCTACACTGCACGAACACCACTGCACTGCCCTAAACCCTGAAACACCACCTCCAGCAAAACCCCCTACACTGCCTGAACACCATTGCTCTGCCCTAAATCCTGAAACACTAGCCCCAGCATGACCCCCTACACTGCCCAAACACCACTGCACTGCCCTAAACCCTGGAACACCACCCCAGCACGACCCCCTACACTGCCCGAACACCACTGCACTGCCCTAAACCCTGAAACACCAGCCCCAGCAAGACCCCCTACACTGCCCGAACACCACTGCACTGCCCTAGACTCTGAAACACCAGCCCCAGCAAGACCCCCTACACTGCCCGAACACCACTGCACTGCCCTAAACCCTGAAACACCAGCCCCAGCATGACCCCCTACACTGCCCGAACACCACTGCACTGCCCTAAACACTGAAACACCAGCCCCAGCACAACCACCTACACTGCCCGAACACCACTGCACTGCCCTAAACCCTGAAACACCAGCCCCAGCACGACCCCTACACTGCCCGAACACCACTGCACTGCCCTAAACCCTGAAACACCAGCCCCAGCACGACCCCCTACACTGCCCGAACACCACTGTACTGCCCTAAACCCTGAAACACCAGCCCCAGCACGACCCCCTACACTGCTCGAACACCACTGCACTGCCCTAAACCCTGAAACACCACCCCTGCAGCACCCCCTACACTGCCCGAACACCACTGCACTGCCCTAAACCCTGAAACACCACCCCCTGCACCACCCCCTACACTGCCCGAACACCACTGCACTGCCCTAAACCCTGAAACACCACCCCCAGCACGACCCCCTTTACTGCTCGAACACCACTGCACTGCCCCAAACCCTGAAACACCACCCCCAGCACGACCCCCTACACTGCCCGAACACCACTGCCCTAAACCCTGAAACACCACCCCCTGCACGACCCCCTACACTGCCCGAACACCACTGCACGGCCCTAAACCCTGAAACACCACCCCTACACTGCCCGAACACCACTGCACTGCCCTAAACCCTGAAACACCACCCCCAGCACGACCCCCTACACTGCCCGAACACCTCTGCACTGCCCTAAACCCTAAAACACCACCCCCAGCATTACCCCCTACACTGCCCAAACACCACTGCACTGCCCTAAACCCTAGAACACTACCCCCAGCACGACCCCCTACACTACCCGAACACCACTGCACTACCCTAAACCCTAACATACTACCCCCAGCACAACCCCCTACACTACCCGAACACGACTGCACTGCCCTAAACCCTCAAACACTCCCCCAGCTCGACCCCCTACACTACCCAAACACCACTGCACTGCCCTAAACCCTAAAACACTACCCCCGCATGACCCCTACACTACCCAAACACCAATGCACTACCCTAATCCCTAAAACACTACCCCCGCATGACCCCCTACACTACCCTAAACCCTAAAACACTACCCCCGCACGACTCCCTACACTACCCAAAGACCACTGCACTACCCTAAACCCTAAAACACGACCTCCTACACTACACAAACACCACTGCACTACCCTAAACCCTAAAACACTACCCCCTACACTACACAAACACCACTGCACTACCCTAAACCCTAAAACACTACCCCAGCAGTACCCCTACACTACCCAAACACCACTGCACTAACCTAAACCCTAAAACACTACCCCCAGCAGTACCCCCTACACTACCCAAACACCACTGCACTACCCTAAATCACTACCACCAGCACGACCCCTACACTACCCAAACACCACTGCACTACCCTAAACCCTAAAACACTACCCCCAGCACGACCCCCTACACTACCCAAACACCACTGCACTACCCTAAACCCTAAAACACTCCCCCAGCACGACTCCCTACACTACCCAAACACCACTGCACTACCCTAAACCCTAAATCTACCCCCAGCATGACCCCCTACACTACACTAACACCACTGCACTACCCTAAACCCTAAAACACTACCCCCAGCACGACCCTCTTCACTACCTAAACACAACTGCACAATTTGTTACAGGCGTTGCAACGCAGGCCTGTGGTGCTTACTGGAAGTACCTAGTGGGCTAGTTGGGCCCCAGGGACCCTCAGGATTCAAGGCGACCTAATCCCCCAACTTAAAACGCACCACGGGGCGCGTTTGCACAGTGGTGAAGGGAGGGGCGGGGCCTCAGGTGACATGTGCGCAAACACGCCCTGTGGTGCGTTTTAAGTTGGGGAATTAATTCCCTTTGAATCCTGAGGGACCCTGGGGCCAACTAGCCCACCAGGTACCTTCAGTAAGCACAACAGAGTTGCGTTGCAGAGAGGTGAAAAAAGGTGCGTGGCCTCGGAACGCCTCTCTGCAACTCAGCTCTGTGGTCCTAACTGTAGGTACCTGGGGGGCTAGTTGGGCCCCAGGGACCCTCAGAATTCAAGGGGACTTAATCCCGCAACTTAAAATGCGCCACGGGGTGCGTTTGCACACATGTCACCTCAGGCCCCCTCCCTTCACCACTGTGCAAACGCGCCCTGTAGCGCGTTTTAAGAGGTAGTTTTAATCCCCTGCCCTATTATGTACTAGGGACTTGCAGAGGAGGTCATGCTAATCACAGGGGTACCCCAACGCATAGTGTTCCCTAGTGTATGTTGGTGTTTTCACTGTATTCTAAGTGTCTTTTAGCATAGCACTGGCTCTGGTTAGTCAGAGTCAGTTACCACCAGTACCCGTCTGAAAAAGTTGTGGGCACAGGATGATTTTGCAACAAGGCCTCTTTCTGCTCCTCTGTTGGTTCTTTCTGCACATCTTTTGCTTC
Source organism: Calotriton arnoldi (assembly GCA_963921515.1). Lineage (NCBI taxonomy): Eukaryota > Metazoa > Chordata > Amphibia > Caudata > Salamandridae > Calotriton > Calotriton arnoldi. Next base: position 22,090 of record CAWUFW010003675.1, read on the forward strand.
TTTCTGTGCGTTTTTTCTTCTTTCTTCACATGTCCTACCTCTGTAGGCATAGTTAGAAACTAGCATTTAAAAAAACCTTTGAAATTCACTTAAAAAATCATAGGTTTCAGGCACGTTATAGTTACAAATTAGCATTTAAAAAACCTTTGAAATTCACTGAAAAAACCATAGGTTTCAGACACGTTATAGTTAGAAATTAGCATTTAAAAAACCTTTGAAATTCACTGAAAAAACCATAGGTTTTAGGGACAGTTATAGTTAGTTGGACATTTCACTGCGTACAAAACCATAGAAATTCCCCGTTATAGTTAGTTCAGCTAACTATAACTCGCGCCCCGCAATGCACTGCTGATGACGTCACATATTACATCACTCATGACATGGTCAGTGACATCACTGATGACATCACTG
>CAWUFW010003675.1:27500-30000 GCA_963921515.1 Calotriton arnoldi
ATTGGTGTACCAGTAAAATACAGCCCCAGGTAAACTGGCACAATCACATTATCATGGCACGGCGGGTGAGCTGGCTGGGGAAAACACCAAAAGATAGAGAAGGTGATTGTGTGGTACTGAACTTTAACGATAGGAAGTGGGTGGACTTTGCTCTATGTCATCTTAGAGACTCCCCTTTGGAGCAAATACAGGCCCGCCCATTGGGTTTCTTTTATCCTTACCACCAAGGGGGCATTATGAGCCTACAGTCTCGCCCGCGATTCCAGAATAGAAACCCTCTCCCTCAGCCCTCCACATGGCTACACCCTAACCGTTTTGAGGTACTTTCTGGCTTAACAGAAATTGATTGACTACCCTTGGACCCAAGTAGCTCAGGTAAGATGTTAATGACAGGAGGATTAACCGGGGGAGACCATCATGCAGTGGATAGAACAATAGGGAATGGGCTGGTGAAAAATTGCCCAGATCACCATATACATAATCCACCTGACACTTTCATTAACAAACACGAATTGGAGATTGGGGTTGAGTCACCTAGCCCTCCGACTACACCTAAATCTGGAGTGGGGGGTCTGATTTGGACTCCGTTATTGTTAGCTATAGGGAGGATCCAGTGACAAGGCCTCACAAAGCCCGCCCTTTCAGAATTCTCTCCTGGAACATTGCAGGTATCCGCTCGAAATTTGAGGACGAAGTGTGGTTAAAGTATGTAAATGCCTTTGACATTATTTGTACCCAGGAAACATGGTACAGGGAGAATATTGAACTAGATGGCTACTGTTTTTTTAATGTCCATGCAACCGCCTCACCAGCAGGGAGAGCAAAAGGAGGGTTGGCGACACTGATCTCTGTCAAGTATGGGTCTATTAAAGCAGAGACCATTACTGATTTACCTTGGTATCAACTCGTTTTGATTTTCAACTTGTTTCAGGCCAAGACCCTTTTGAATAATTGGTATTATAATATTTTTGATCAAAATAGTTGTGATATCATTGTAACTCTTAAGGAGTAAATTGACAAGATCGCGGGGAAGTGGCAGCCCCTGTGTATTTATTGGGTGGGGGATTTCAATTTCACCTTATGTCGGCATAGCTCAAATAGAGTGTGTGGGTTAATGGATACTGAGGGCCAGCCACTGACGCACTTCATACATACCCCACAGGGTGATGCATTAAATGATATCATTATTGTGAATGATCTGCTTTTCGTTGACACCTTGGTCAGTGACCCTGAAATTCAATATCCTACTTATTGGGACAGAGGAAGGGAAAGTGTCATTGACTTCATGCTAATATCTAGGAAATCTGCCTTCCTGGTTGACAGTTTTGAGGTGGAGCCCAATAACGCCAGCGACTATAATCCCCTCACTGCCTCCCTACATGTAACTGCCCAGGAGGAGGAAGGTGACGGTCGCCCCCTCCAGTATAACTCAAATCAAGGGGTGAGACTGAAATGGAGCAAAATAAACCGATCCCAATTCGAGGAGAATATTGTTAAAGTTAATTTAAGCTCCATCCTGAAATGCTTAGATCAAGACTCCCCCTCAGATATGGTCATACAGGGATTCCAGGGAATTTGCAGGGACGTATCTAAAAACCTGACGAATTTAACAGTAAGAAGGGAAGCTCAGGCGACTAAATGGTTTAACGCTGAGTGCACAAGGGCCCAAAGGACCTTAAGAAGGCACTACACATAATCCCTCGAGATAAAACCCTAATTAAAAACGCAAGGCAGGCATACAAGAGCACAATCAATCAGAGGAAGTAAGAACTGAGAAGGGTGGCCTGGGCGGATTAAGAGAGAGCAAGTGCACCCAAAGACTCTAGGAGTTTTTGGGAGGTAATAAATCGGCCATTATTTTCAAAGGATTCAAGGGGAATGGACTCATTGATACCAGGGAAAGTCTGGGAATACCACTTTACAAACATATTTAACCCGAATGGTATTATTAACCAGGAAACATGTCAAGACGTCCCATTAGACCCAATGACTGCACACCATTTGAGCTCTTCCCCGTCAGTGAGCGAGGTCGAGGACGCCCTTACGAAAGGGATACACCTCAAAGCCCCAGGGCCTGACGGGGTACCCCTTGATTTATTTAAAAGCAATCTCCAACTTTGGGCACCCCTCCTGACAAATGTCTTTAGAGCAGCAATAACCGGCCCTATCCCACCATCATGGAAAGAGGCCATAGTGGTACCTGTGTAAAAAAAGGGAAATAAGGAAGACCCGGCCTGTTATAGGCCTATTTCCCTAATTGACGCTACTGTTAAGGTACTGGGGAGGGTCATTTTAGCGCGCCTCGAGACCTGGGTAGATTCCTCTGGGCTAATGTCCCAAACACAATATGGTTTTAGGAGAGGCATGGGGACAAATGAACAGTGCCTCAATTTGGCACTGATCATGGGCAAGTACATGAAGGCAAGGAAGGGGTCAATCCACCTTGCCTTCATGGACTTGTCCAGTGCTTTTGACACGGTCAATAGAGAAAAACTGTGGT
>CAWUFW010003675.1:37500-45000 GCA_963921515.1 Calotriton arnoldi
TTAGAAACTAGCATTTAAAAAACCTTTGAAATTCACTTAAAAAACCCTAGGTTTCAGGCACGTTATAGTTAGAAACTAGCATTTAAAAAACCTTTGAAAGTCACTTAAAAAACCATAGGTTTCAGACACGTTATAGTTAGAAATGAGCATTTAAAAAACCTTTGAAATTCACTGAAAAAACCATAGGTTTCAGACACGTTATAGTTAGAAATTAGCATTTAAAAAACCTTTGAAATTCACTGAAAAAATCATAGGTTTTAGGAAAGTTATAGTTAGTTGGACATTGCACTCGTACAAAACCCGTGAAATTCCCCGTTATAGTTAGTTCAGCTAACTATAACTCGCGCCCCGCAATGCACTGCTGATGACGTCACATATTACATCACTCATGACATGGTCAGTGACATCACTGATGACATCTCAAATGACATCACTGATGACATCACTGATGACATCATCCATGTGATAATTTGATGCATCTTCTCACACCCTAATATAACTTTTGATACACCCACTCTAAATTGCAGACTGACATTCTCAAAACCATAGACACTCCAACACCAATAACTACATACCCACTCACTGATTCTTAGGTCTACACACACATCCACTCACTCACCCGTACAGTCACTCATACTTACGGTCACTCAGTACAGGACTATCATATGCACTCATACACCTACATAGACACTCACACACCGCCACTCATCCATAGAGGTACTCACACACCTAGTCAGTCATGCAAATAATTAATCACACTGCCATTTACTCACCTATACAGTTATACACACACCAGCTCACTTACTCATACAAATACTAGCACATTCTTACGCTCTTATACAATCACTGATACAAGTACACACATCCATACAGCCACTCTCACAATCACACACTCTCACTTATAGCCATTTATATACTCCAACACACATATATACTGCCTTTCACATATGTAGTTACTCACACATGTACCACTGAGATATACATTCACTCACTAACACACCCATACACACACTCATCCACCCATAAAGTCCATCACAGATGCACTCTTGAAACCATGCACCCAGTGAATCACCCACTCACACATCTATGCACAGAGTCACACACACGCCACCCACACAAACACTCAGGCACCCATACAGATACTCAGACAACCAATCAATAACTCATATAGACACTCATGTAGCTATTCACAAACCCATGCAGCCGCTTACACAGCAACAGACAGACGGATACAGACATTCACACAGTTTAGTCACTAACCCATGCATTCAGTAAGATACGTTTAATCACTCACTTACAGTCAGTCACGCACCTACTAAATCATCCATTCAGACACTTATACACCCACTCATTCTTCAATACGCCTTTCCCTATATATATTAAACATATTTAAACTTTACAGAAACACACAGTCACTGGATGATGTCATCAGTGATGTCATTTGAGATGTCATCAGTGATGTCATCAGTGATGTCACTGCCCATGTCATGAGTGATGTAATATGTGACGTCATCAGCAGTGCATTGCGGGGGCGCGAGTTATAGTTAGCTGAACTAACTATAACGGGGGAATTTCACAGGTTTTGTACGAGTGCAATGTCCAACTAACTATAACTTTCCCTAAAACCTATGGTTTTTTCAGTGAATTTCAAAGGTTTTTTAAATGCTAATTTCTAACTATAACGTGTCTGAAAACTATGGTTTTTTCAGTGAATATATATATATATATATATATATACACATATATATATACACATATATATATATATATATATACACACATATATTATCTACTGGCAGTCGCCAGTAGATAGTTATAGTTAGGACCTAGTTTCCATAGGAAACTCATTTTTTGTTTTCCCAATAACTTTGGCGCCGGTTGACGAATCTTCGCAAAACTTTCAAAACTTATGGCCCGCTCCGGTCAGCTTCTATCTTGAAAGTTTCGGGGTGATTCGGCAAGCGGGGGCCGAGAAAAAAGGGGGGTCCCAAAACGTGTTTTCTCCATGTTAATTCCCATAGGAAACTTTAGACACGGCTACAGCCCGAACTGCTGAACGGAATTACACCAAATTTGGCAAAAAGTTAGCCCTTGTTTCAGAAAGAGACCTTTTTTTTAAATGGTGTAAATCCGTTCACTAGTTCCTGAGAGATTCAAAAAATAGAGGTCGGAAAATCAATTTCCCATAGGAAACTTTAGACACGGCTGCAGCTCGAACTGCTGAACAGAATTACACCAAATTAGGCAAAAAGGTAGTGCTTGGTTCAGAAAGCGTCCTTTTTTTTAAATGGTGTAAATCCGTTCAGTAGTTTTTGAGATATTAAAGGAAAAACATCTTTATATATCTGGGCGGGACCAAACTACACAAGCACAAGCTTGGCTCTAATTGGCTGCCAACACTTCAATCCAGGAAGTGTTGGCAGCAATCTTGGTGCAATGCTTTTTAGGTCTCGCCTAGCGACCCAGCGCATGCGCTGCTCACTACACAAACACCACTGCACTACCCTAAACCCTAAAACACTACCCCAGCACGACCCCCTACACTACCCAAACACCACTGCATTACCCTAAACCCTAAAACACTACCCCAGCACGAACCTCTACACTACCCAAATACCACTGCACTACCATAAACCCTAAAACACTACCCCTAGAACAACCCCCTACACTACCCAAACACCTCTGTACTACCCTAAACCCTAAAACACTATCCCCAGCACGACCCCCTACACTACCCAAACACCACTGCACTACCCTAAACCCTAAAACACTACCCCCAGCACGACCCCCTACACTACCCAAACACCACTGCACTACCCTAAACCTACCCCCAGCACGACCCCCTACACTACACAAATACCACTGCACTACCCTAAACCCTAAAACACTACCCCCAGCACGACCCCTACACTACCCAAACACCACTGCACTACCCTAAACCCTAAAACACTACCCCCAGCACGACCCCCTACACTATACAAACACCACTGCACTACGCTAAACCGTAAAACATGACCCCCTACACTACACAAACACCACTGCACTACCCTAAACCCTAAAACACTACCCCCAGCACGACCCCCTACACTACACAAACACCACTGCACTACCCTAAACCCTAAAACACTACCCCCTACACTACACAAACACCACTGCACTACCCTAAACCCTAAAACACTACCCCCAGCCCGACCCCCTACACTACACAAACACCACTGCACTACCCTAAACCCACCCCCAGCACAACTCCCTACACTACACAAACACCACTGCACTACCCTAAACCCTAAAACACTACCCCCAGCACGACCCCCTACACTACCCTAAACCCTAAAACACTACCCCCAGCACGACCCCCTACACTACCCAAACACCACTGCACTACCCTAAACCCTAAAATACGCCCCCTACACTACACAAACACCACTGCACTACCCTAAACCCTAAAACACTACCCCCAGCACGACCCCCTACACTACACAAACACCACTGCACTGCCCTAAACCCTAAAACACTACCCCCTACACTACACAAACACCACTGCACTACCCTAAAACACTACCCCCAGCACGACCCCCTACACAACACAAACACCACTGCACTACCCTAAACCCTAAAACACTACCCCCTACACTACACAAACACCACTGCACTACCCTAAACCCACCCCCAGCACGACCCCCTACACTACCCAAACACCACTGCACTACCCTAAACCCTAAAACACTACCCCCAGCACGACCCCCTACACTACCCAAACACCACTGCAGTACCCTAAACCCTAAAACACTACCCCCAGCACGACTCCCTACACTACCCAAACACCACTGCACTACCCTAAACCCTAAAACACTACCCCCAGCACGACCCCCTACACTACCCTAAACCCTAAAACACTACCCCCAGCACGACCCCTACACTACCCAAACACCACTGCACTACCCTAAACCCTAAAATACGCCCCCTACACTACACAAACACCACTGCACTACCCTAAACCCTAAAACACTACCCCCAGCACGACCCCCTACACTACACAAACACCACTGCACTGCCCTAAACCCTAAAACACTACCCCCTACACTACACAAACACCACTGCACTACCCTAAACCCTAATACACTACCCCCAGCACGACCCCCTACACAACACAAACACCACTGCACTACCCTAAACCCACCCCCAGCCCGACCCCTACACTACACAAACACCACTGCACTACCCTAAACCCTAAAACACTACCCCCAGCACGACCCCTACACTACCCAAACACCACTGCACTACCCTAAACCCTAAAACACTACCCCCAGCACGACCCCCTACACTACCCAAACACCACTGCACTACCCTAAACCCTAAAATACGCCCCTACACTACACAAACACCACTGCACTACCCTAAACCCTAAAACACTACCCCCAGCACGACCCCTACACTACACAAACACCACTGCACTACCATAAACCCATAATCTACCCCCAGCACTACCCCTACACTACCCAAACACCACTGCACTACCCTAAACCCTAAAACACTACCCCCAGCATGACCCCTACACTACACAAACACCACTGCACTACCCTAAACCCTAAAACACTACCCCCAGCACTATCCCCTACACTACCCAAACACCACTGCACTACCCTAAACCCTAAAACACTACCCCAGCACGATCCCCTACACTACCCAAACACTACTGCACTACCCTAAACCCTAAAACACTACCCCCAGCACGACCCCCTACACTACCCAAACACCACTGCACTACCCTAAACCCTGAAACACTACCCCCAGCACGACCCCTACACTACACAAACACCACTGCACTACCCTAAACCCTAAAACACTACCCCCAACACGACCCCCTACACTACACAAACACCACTGCACTACCCTAAACCCTAAAACACTACCCCCACCACGACCCCCTACACTACACAAACACCACTGCACTACCCTAAACCCTAAAACACTTCCCCCTGCACTGCCCTAAACCCTGAAGCACCACCCCCAGCATGACCCCTACACTGCCCGAACACCACTGCACTGCCCTAAACCCTGAAACACCACCCCCAGCATGACCCCTACACTGCCCGAACACCACTGCACTGCCCTAAACCCTGAAACACCACAACGCTGCACGACCCCCTACACTGCCCGAACACCACTGCACTAAACCCTGAAACACCCCCCCGCACGACCCCCTACACTGCCCGACCACTGCACTGCCCTAAACCCTGAAACACCACCCCCTGCACGACCCCCTACACTGCCTGAACACCACTGCATTGCCCTAAACCCAGAAACACCACCCCCTGCACGACCCCCTACACTGCCCAAACACCACTGCACTGCCCTAAACCCTGAAACACCACCCCCAGCATGACCCCCTACACTGCCCGAACACCACTGTACTGCCCTAAACCCTAAAACACCACCCCCAGCACGACCCCCTACATGCCCGAACACCACTGCACTGCCCTAAACCCTAAAACACTATCCCCAGCACGACCCCCTACACTACCCAAACATCACTGCACTACCCTAAACCCTAAAACACTCCCCCAGCACAACCCCCTACACTACCCGAACACCACTGCACTGCCCTAAACCCTAAAACACTGCCCCCAGCACGACCACCTACACTACCCAAACACCACTGCACTGCCCTAAACCCTAAAACACTACCCCCTACACTACCCAAACACCAATGCACTGCCCTAAACCCTAAAACACTACCCCCCGCACGACCCCTACACTACCCAAACACCAATGCACTACCCTAAACCCTAAAACACTACCCCGCACGACCCCCTACACTACCCAAAGACCACTGCACTACCCTAAACCCTAAAACACTACCCCACGCACGACCCCTACCCTACCCAAAGACCACTGCACTACCCTAAACCCTAAAACACAACCCCCTACACTACAAAAACACCGCTGCACTACCCTAAACCCTAAAACACTACCCCCAGCACGACCCCCTACACTACACAAACACCACTGCACTACCCTAAAACACTACCCCCTACACTACAAACACCACTGCACTACCCTAAACCCTAAATCTACCCCCAGCACGACCCCCTACACTACCCAAACACCACTGCACTACCCTAAACCCTAAATCTACCCTCAGCACGACCCCCTACACTACCCAAACACCACTGCACTACCCTAAACCCTAAAACACTACCCCCAGCACGACCCCCTACACTACACCAACACCACTGCACTACCCTAAAACACTACCCCAGCACAACCCCCTACACTACCCAAACTCCACTTCACTACCCTAAACCCTAAAACACTCCCCCAGCACGACCCCTACACTACCCAAACACCACTGCACTACCCTAAACCCTAAAACACTACCCCCAGCACGACCCCCTACACTACACAAACACCACTGCACTGCCCTAAACCCTAAAACACTACCCCCAGCACGCCCCCTACACTACACAAACACCACTGCACTACCCTAAACCCTAAAACACTACCCTCAGCACGACCCCCTACACTACCCAAACACCACTGCACTACCCTAAACCCTAGAAAAGTAACCACCACCCCATGCCCAATCCCCCTTACCTCTCACTCCTCGTGGTTCCTCTCTCCTCGTGGTTCCTGCTTCATGTCGTCTCTGAGGGGCGGTGCACGTCGTTGTGAGGAAACGGAACAGCCTCTGTTTCCTTACAACGACGTGGATCGTCTACATTTTTTAGAACTCATGGTCATTTACCATACATACCTTTACAACAAAATTTGTTGTAAAGGCATGCGTGGTAAATGACCATGCGTTCTAAAAAATGCGTAGTAATGACTTCGCGATGTACAACGCATGTGTGGTAATGCATGCGTTGTAATGGAATCGCAAAGTAAAAAAGTCGTTGTAACGGCTGTTTACTGATCGAAGCTGGCCCCTGTTCTTCAGTGAGTCGTTTATTTGATAAATTTGGAGGAAGGAATGTGTTTTTTTACCGAAAAGTGCATTCCCGGCTGTTGTATTGTGAAAGTGTCCGCGTGGCCTGGTTTCACTTCCGGTGAGAGAGTGGAAGAGTCTGTTTGGATCTAAAGGGGTTCTGCTGTTGGACGTGGCCGGCGCGACACGTCATCAGAAAACACAGCTAATGGAAAGCGTTGTCCCCGAAGTGTGGAGCAGTGCCATGAGAGGTCAACGAGTGTGCATCCCACAGCAGTATGACCGTACCGCGTGACCCATGTGCCGCCTCCAGTGTACGGAAGGCAGAAGCGGCATCCATCGCAGGTCCTCTTGAAGACCGTTGTAGCACTAATTCTACATTTTGGAACTAGGGCATTTTAACCTTGTTGTTCCTGCCAGATACAAAGAGAAGATCCTGTGTTATTCAGTGCCCTCGTTACCTTTTCTGTGGGTAGTGGTGCTTGTCACTTCGCTGCCCCGCCGGTGCACATGACTGGGCTCCCCACCTCATGTTCCATCTGCAGGGCCTCTGCCCTCGGATCACTGGTTTC
>CAWUFW010003675.1:50000-57500 GCA_963921515.1 Calotriton arnoldi
TTTTCTAAATCATTGACACACCAATTCCAGTTACTACATACGCACTCACTGATTCCTAGGTCTACACACACATCCACTCATTCATCCATACAATCACTCATACATGCAGTCACTCATCAATACAACACTATCCTATGCATTCATACACCTATACAGACACTCACACACCGCCACTCATCCATGCAGTTACTGACACACCTAGTCAGTCATGCTAAGAATCAATCACACTCCCATTTACTCACCTATACAATTATACACACACCACCTCACTTATTCATACAGATACTAACACATACTTTCTCTCTTATATAATCAGTGATACAAGTACACACTCATCCATACAGCCAGTCTCACAATCACTGACTATCATGTATGTTATGTTATCTGATTTTATATAGCGCACAGCTGCCCCAGCAAAGAGGCGTCCCGGCGCTGCCAGCGTCAGAAGGAACAGGGCAGGAACAGAACAGGTAGACGTAAAGAATATGCAGAAAGACAAAAAGAACTAAGCAGAGGGGAAAAGGAAAGTTTTAATTGCTTTCCTAAAGTCCAGCATGCGATCCAGGCTGCGGGTCTGGGGAGGCAAGGAATTCCATAGCTTGGCAGCTAAGTAACGGAAAGATCGACCCCCGGCCCGAAGGCGCTTCACACGGGGGACAATTACCAAATGCTGCCCCAGGGAGCGCAGCTGGCGAGTGGGGGCGTACGGGGCTAGTAAATTAGCCAGGAGGCTGGGCGAGGCAAGTTTCAAGATCTTAAAAGATAAGCAAAGAGCCTTAAATTGGATCCGTTTGGCCAGTGTAACCTCCGGATAGCACCAGTAGAGGGACAGTTACGTGGGAGCCCTAACAGGGCTCTGGTGGCAGCGTTTTGAACACGCTGCAGTCGCAATACCTCAGCCTGATTAGCCCCCAACAGGAGCGAATTAGCATAGTCTAGTCTGGATAGAATGGCTGATTGAACAATCAGCTGGCGCGTAGATGGATCAAAAACTTCAGCAGGGGCCTAAGTCCCCGCAAGAGGCCAAAACAGGTACCCGCGACTTTTTGGTATGTTCTTGAAAGCTAAGGGTAGAATCCATACCCCCAGGTTTTTACCACCAACTTAGGGGTGGGGGTACTACCAAGTACGTTAGGCCACCATTGCTCACTCCAGGGGCTCCTGTCCTTCCCCACCAACAGTAACTCTGTTTTAGTCGCGTTCAACTGGAGACAATTTAAAGTCATCCACTCTGCAACGGCGGCCAATCCGCTCCGAAACCCAGAGGCATCCTGAGTGGAACCATCGGACAGGGCCACCACCAGCTGTGTATCATCTGCATACGAGACCATGGTGAGGCCCATATTCCTAGCCACCATTGCAAGAGGCTGAACATATAGATTGAACAATATGGGGCTCAGTGCAGAGCCCTGGGGTACCCCCTGCCCGATGGAATGAGCCTGGGAAAGAAACGGTGGGGCCAAAACTCGAAAAGATCTCTCTCTCTCAGGAATGATCTGAACCATTCTAGGGCTAGGCCCACAACCCCGGCATCCTCCAACCGCTGTAGCAGAATTTCATGCGAAACCGTGTCAAATGCGGCACTCAGATCAAGTAGAATCAGTGCCGCTGTATGACCGGAATCGAGGATGGTCCGCAGATGTTCTGTCACAGCCAGAAGGGCCGTCTCTGTACTGTGACCAGGGCGGAAACCATTTTGAGAAGGATCCAAGATGTTATTGGTAATAAGGTATTTCATTAAAATGTTGTTAACATGGGCCTCAGCAATCTTAGCTACCCAAGGAAGGAGAGATATTGGCCGAAACCGTTCCAGCTTTGTCGGGTCAAGTGAGGGTTTTTTAAGAATAGGAGATACCCTTGCCTGTTTCCACGGCACAGGGACCACAGCAATAGTAAAGGAAGTATTGACAACCTGGCACAGAGGTGCCAGGAAGAAAGACAGTGAATCCCTGAACTGGGCAGGTTTTAAAGGATCGGCCGGAGAGCCAGATTTAATTTTCCTGCTCAGTAAAGAAAACTCTTCCTGCGTTATACTGGGAATAGCTACCAAAGAATGTAAAGGAGGAGGCTCAAGACGAGCGACCGGAGGAGAAGACCCTTGCGAAAAGGACCGATAGATGGTATCCACTTTGTCAACAAAAAAAGTTGCCAGGTCTTCACACTGTTGCTCAGAAGTAATCACAGAAACAGGAGAGTTACTCCTTACTCTAAGATCCTTTAGAATTTTAAAAATACATTTAGCCGGATTAGAGCTTAGCTTTATTTCGTTGGCATAGAAAGCCGCTCGGACAGTGCAGACGGTTCTATGATAGTTTTTAATAGCGGCCAAATAGCATTTCTTTGCCGCAGGGTCATAGTCCTTTCTCCATACGCGCTCTAATTTCTTGCATGCTTTCCGAAGTGCAGCCAAAGTGTCATTGTACCATGGGCTAGGGTCCAGAGTGCGGCCTTTCAACCATTTAGCTGGAATAAGGGAATCCAGCACTTGGACAATCCAGTTGCAAAAGGCTCTATAGCCCGCATCTGCATCGTTGTATGGTGCCGGAATATTTGCAGCAAGAAGCGCGTGGAAATCCCCCAATCTCAATTTACGCCAAGGGCGTCTAAAGACGGGGAGAAGAACAGCCCTGTTAAGGGGCTCGGCGGCAGGGAAAGACATGGATATCAAAGAGTGGTCAGACCAGCCTACAGGTTTAGGAGTCTCCACCATAGCAAGAGGAATGTTGGAAAAAATGGGGTCTAACAGATGGCCGGCTGAATGGGTAGGGCCGGGGACCAGTTGAATTAGTTGGCAGGCTGCCAGATCCGCAAGCAGACTGCGGTATCTTGCACAAGATCGAAATGCAAGTTAAGGTCACCGAGGATGCTAAAGTTAGCTGTACTCATTGCAAGCGTAGAGTCATTTATATACTTCAACTCTCACATACACTGCCTTTTACATATGTAGTTACTTGGACATATACCACTGAGACACCCATTCACTCACCAACACACACATACACACACTCACGCACCCATACAGCTGTTTCCACATGCACTCTTGAACCCATACACCCAGTGAATCAACCACTCGCACATCTATGCAGAGTCACACACCTCCAACCCACCCACCCACACACACACTCAATCTCCCAAAAAAATACTCAGACAACCAATCAATAACCTATATAGACACTCATGTAGCTACTGACCAACCCATGCAGCAGCTTGCACAACAACAGACAGACTGATAGACATTCACACAGTTTAGTCACTAACCCATGCATTCAGTAAGACACATTTAATCACTCACTTTTACAGTCAGTCACGCACCTACTAAATCCTCCATCCAGACACTTATACACCCACTCATTCTTCAATACACGTTGGAATATATATAAAACATATTTAAACTTTACAGAAACGCACAGTCACTGGATGATGTCATCAGTGATGTCACTGACCATGTCATGAATGATGTAATATGTGACGTCATGAGCAGTGCATTGCGGGTGCGAGAGTTATAGTTAGCTGAACTAACTAGAACGGTGGAATTTCTATGGTTTTGTAAGAGTGAAATGTCCAGCTAACTATAACGTACCTGAAACCTATGGTTTTTTCAGTGAATATACACATATATATATACACACACATATATATACACACACATATATATACACACACATATATATATACCAAACGATTCTCCTCCCATCGAGCAGAAAGGGACACAACGGGGATTCAGAGAGCTTTATTGATGGATTTGGGCATAACGCGTTTCGGCGACCTGCCTTCCTCAGATGCCTCCATCTTTGCACAGCCTCTTACTTTAGTGTCTTATATACGCGCCTCCTTTCACAGTGGTGAGGCGCGCACCTGGTCCGCGTTGCTTGCCGGTTAGCATCGGTAGTTCGTGTTTGAAAAACTACCGGTCCCACAATGCAGCAAGGTGTTAGCAGAGTGTCCTGGCAAGTACAGCTGTTCGTCCGCGGTTCAGGGAGAGGACTAGGCAAATGATGATAAAGCTCTTTGCCCCCTACTTTCCAGCTCACCCAGCCACCTAGAGTCCAGCGAGAGAAGGCGCCAGTACAATGACTGCGCCCTTCCATGAAGTCATGGACCTGTCCTGCAGGCACATCCCCGGCTCCAGGGGTCAGGTTGCGGGTCACGACTTTCTGCTGCCACAGATAAAAGTCCCAAAGAGCCAATGTGTCATGACCTCTTAATGGAAAGGGTCCCTTGAGCGTGTCACTGGCAAACACGCAAGAAATACCAAACGATTCTCCTCCCATCGAGCAGAAAGGGACACAACGGGGATTCAGAGAGCTTTATTGATGGATTCAGGCATAACGCGTTTCGGCGACCCCGTTGTGTCCCTTTCTGCTCGATGGGAGGAGAATCGTTTGGTATTTCTTGCGTGTTTGCCAGTGACACGCTCAAGGGACCCTTTCCATTAAGAGGTCATGACACATATATACACATACATACACATATATATATACACACATACATATACACACATATATACACACATACACATATATATATATACACATATATACACATATATACACATATATACACATATATATATATACACATATATATATATACACATATATATATATACACATATATATATATACACATATATATATATATACACATATATATATATACACACATATATATATATACACACATATATATATACACACATATATATATACACACATATATATATATACACATATATATATATACACATATATATATATACACATATATATATATATACACATATATATATATACACATATATATATTCACTGAAAAACCATAAGGTTTTAGGGACAGTTATAGTTAGTTGGACATTGCACTCGTACAAAACCCGTGAAATTCCCCGTTATAGTTAGTTCAGGTACCTATAACTCGCGCCCGCAATGCACTGCTGATGACGTCACATATTACATCACTCATGACATGGTCAGTGACATCACTGATGACATCACTGATGACATCTCAAATGACATCACTGATGACATCACTGATGACATCATCCAATGACTGTGTGTTTCTGTAAAGTTTAAATATGTTTAATATATATAGGGAAAGGCGTATTGAAGAATGAGTGGGTGTAGAAGCGCCTGAATGGATGATTTAGTAGGTGCGTGACTGAGTCTATAAGTGAGTGATTAAACGTATCTTACTGGATGCATGGGTGAGTGACTAAACTGTGTGAATGTCTGTATCCGTCTGTCTGTTGTTGTGTAAGCAACTGCATGGGTTTCTGACTAGCTAAATGAGTGTCTATATGGGTTATGGATTGGTTCTCTGAGTATCTGTATGGGTGCCTCAGTGTTTGTGTGGGTGGGGTGTGTGTGACTCTGTGCATAGATGTGTGAGGGGTGATTCACTGGGTGCATGGTTTCAAGAGTGTGTCTGTGATGGACTGTATGGGTGGGTGAGTGTGTGTATGGGTGTGTTAGTGATTGAATGTATATCTCAGTGGTACATGTGTGAGTAACTACATATGTGAAAGGCAGTATATATGTGTGTTGGAGTATATAAATGGCTATAAGTGAGAGTGTGTGATTGTGAGAGTGGCTATATGGATGAGTGTGTACTTGCATCAGTGATTGCATAGGAGCGTAAGAATGTGCTAGTATTTTTATGAGTAAGTGAGCTGGTGTGTATAACTGAATAGGTGAGTAAATTGGAGTGTGATTAATTATTTGCATGACTGACTAGGTGTGTGAGTACCTCTATGGATGAGTTGCGTTGTGTGAGTGTTTATATAGGTGTATGAGTGCATATGATAGTCCTGTACTGAGTGACTGTAAGTATGAGTGACTGTACGGGTGAGTGAGTAGATGTGTGTGTGTAGACCTAAGAATCAGTGAGTGGGTATGTACTTATTGGTATTGGAGTGTGTATGGTTTTGAGAATGGCAGTCTGTAATGTAGAGTGGGTGTATCAAAACTTATATTAGGGTGTGAGAAGATGCATTAAATTCTCACATGGATGATGTCATCAGTGATGTCATCAGTGATGTCATCAGTGATGTCATCAGTGATGTCACTGACCATGTCATGAGTGATGTAATATGTGACGTCATCAGCAGTGCATTGCGGGGCGCGAGTTATAGTTACCTGAACTAACTATAACGGGGAATTTCACGGGTTTTGTACGAGTGCAATGTCCAACTAACTATAACTGTCCCTAAAACCTTATGGTTTTTTCAGTGAATTTCTAAGGTTTTTTAAATGCTAATTTCTAACTATAACTTGCCTGAAACCTATGGTTTTTTCAGTGAATTTCAAAGGTTTTTTAAATGCTAATTTCTAACTATAACGTGTCTGAAACCTATGGTTTTTTCAGTGAATTTCAAAGGTTTTTTAAATGCTAATTCCTAACTATAACATGTCTGAAACCTACGGTTTTTTCAGTGAATTTCAAAGGTTTTGTAAATGACAATTTTTAAATGTATTAATTGTTATATTTATTTTTTTCATACTGATTTACTACATTTTTAGAAACAATTTTTTTTTACATATTTTATTTTTTAAATTACATTGTAATTACATTATACATTACAAAAAATACTTTCTCAGAATGAATTACTTTAGTTTAAATACTTTGCACATAGGCAATAGACTTTTAAGTACAGTAGTTACAGTTGTTGCAATGGGCAACACATTTTCAAACACAATGCAACATTCAGCTCAATGTGAATTTCTAGTTAAATGCAATTAGTTACTTTATGGATTACTTTTTCTAACCACAGGACTGGATCCTAGATTCAGTCCTGGGACATCTCCTGTAAACAGTTGAGTAAAAGCGTTTTGGTTACAGTAGTGATTTTTAAGGAATATTATTGTATTTTAAAAGTTGACACTTAGAAACTTTTTCTCATAGAATCACCAATGTTATCCTATGGAAGGAAATTCACTTAGCAGGTAAAAACTGTTATCGTTACTTTTTCTTACTCAGTGTTGGATCCTGGATCCAGCACTGGTGCATCTCCTGTAAACAGTTGAAAGAATGCGTTTAAGTCATACAGGCGATTTTTAAGGAATATTTGTAGTTTGTGAAAATCGACACTTAGAAACTTTTCTGCTGAAAACCAGACAATGGATTCCTATGCAAGAAAATATAAGTTACTGGTAAGTACGGTTAAAATTACTTTTAGGGTCAGTGCTGGGCTAAAAGATGCAGCACTGGGTTCTCTCCTGATAACAGGTGAGTAAATTGGAATTCGTACTTTGGTTGATTTTAGAGGAATATTATAAAGTTCCAAAACTCCACACTTAGAAGAATTTCCAAGTGAAACCAGTCAATGTTAGCCTATGAAGGAAATTCAAGTTACCGGTAAGTACGGTTAAAATTACTTTTCAGGACCAGTACTGGGCTGAACGATGCAGCACTGAGGTCTTTCCTGATAACAGGTGAGTAAATCGGAATTCGTATTTCGGCTGATTTTAGAGGAATATTTTAAAGTTCCAAAACTCCACACTTAGA
>CAWUFW010003675.1:72500-92500 GCA_963921515.1 Calotriton arnoldi
AATGACCCGCCCGTTGCATACAGTGATGCCCTGACATCGTTAGCCTTTGTGCTGCTTGCTCCTTTATACCTGCGGGATCGATGGCGGATTCCATCACTGCAGAGCAACTCTATCAGCAGACCAGCTGCTGCTCTCTCCCCAATGCCTACAACACAGTCCAGGCCAGGGGGCGCCGCGTTGTGCAGTCCGTGCACTCAACCAGAAAGTTGTCGGCAATACGCGGAGCTCCAAACCGAGAGGCGTGCCTGAAAACGGAGCCGACCTCCGCTACATATACACCACCAATCCCGCTTTTGCCATAAAAACGGGTCAGACACATGCTGGAGTTGCTCTGCAGTAAGTTTAATGCCACCAGCTAGCACAAAAATAACGCAATGTCCTTCATAACAGCTCCTGGCAGACGCGTTTCGGCGGATGCCTTTATCAATGCCGGTACTGGATAGTCCAAAGTGAGGATTTTGGCGGGGTGATGTTTAAATATCTAGGTGAGGAATCCCATTGGCTGAAAGATGTACCAATCGAGAGAGGACAGGGAAAGTTCCGTAAAGTAAGTACTTTTCCTCTCTCAATTTAACACTCCAAGGTACCTCTCACTCAGCCCAGTGCGTCGATCTCGCCAAAGGAACAAAACAGTCCAAAATCGCGAGCAAGGTACAATGACCCGCCCGTTGCATACAGTGATGCCCTGACATCGTTAGCCTTTGTGCTGCTTGCTCCTTTATACCTGCGGGATCGATGGCGGATTCCATCACTGCAGAGCAACTCTATCAGCAGACCAGCTGCTGCTCTCTCCCCAATGCCTACAACACAGTCCAGGCCAGGGGGCGCCGCGTTGTGCAGTCCGTGCACTCAACCAGAAAGTTGTCGGCAATACGCGGAGCTCCAAACCGAGAGGCGTGCCTGAAAACGGCGCCGACCTCCGCTACATATACACCACCAATCCCGCTTTTGCCATAAAAACGGGTCAGACACATGCTGGAGTTGCTCTGCAGTAAGTTTAATGCCACCAGCTAGCACAAAAATAACGCAATGTCCTTCATAACAGCTCCTGGCAGACGCGTTTCGGCGGATGCCTTTATCAATGCCGGTACTGGATAGTCCAAAGTGAGGATTTTGGCGGGGTGATGTTTAAATATCTAGGTGAGGAATCCCATTGGCTGAAAGATGTACCAATCGAGAGAGGACAGGGAAAGTTCCGTAAAGTAAGTACTTTTCCTCTCTCAATTTAACACTCCAAGGTACCTCTCACTCAGCCCAGTGCGTCGATCTCGCCAAAGGAACAAAACAGTCCAAAATCGCGAGCAAGGTACAATGACCCGCCCGTTGCATACAGTGATGCCCTGACATCGTCAGCCTTTGTGCTGCTTGCTCCTTTATACCTGCGGGATCGATGGCGGATTCCATCACTGCAGAGCAACTCTATCAGCAGACCAGCTGCTGCTCTCTCCCCAATGCCTACAACACAGTCCAGGCCGGGGGGCGCCGCGTTGTGCAGTCCGTGCACTCAACCAGAAAGTTGTCGGCAATACGCGGAGCTCCAAACCGAGAGGCGTGCCTGAAAACGGAGCCGACCTCCGCTACATATACACCACCAATCCCGCTTTTGCCATAAAAACGGGTCAGACACATGCTGGAGTTGCTCTGCAGTAAGTTTAATGCCACCAGCTAGCACAAAAATAACGCAATGTCCTTCATAACAGCTCCTGGCAGACGCGTTTCGGCGGATGCCTTTATCAATGCCGGTACTGGATAGTCCAAAGTGAGGATTTTGGCGGGGTGATGTTTAAATATCTAGGTGAGGAATCCCATTGGCTGAAAGATGTACCAATCGAGAGAGGACAGGGAAAGTTCCGTAAAGTAAGTACTTTTCCTCTCTCAATTTAACACTCCAAGGTACCTCTCACTCAGCCCAGTGCGTCGATCTCGCCAAAGGAACAAAACAGTCCAAAATCGCGAGCAAGGTACAATGACCCGCCCGTTGCATACAGTGATGCCCTGACATCGTTAGCCTTTGTGCTGCTTGCTCCTTTATACCTGCGGGATCGATGGCGGATTCCATCACTGCAGAGCAACTCTATCAGCAGACCAGCTGCTGCTCTCTCCCCAATGCCTACAACACAGTCCAGGCCGGGGGGCGCCGCGTTGTGCAGTCCGTGCACTCAACCAGAAAGTTGTCGGCAATACGCGGAGCTCCAAACCGAGAGGCGTGCCTGAAAACGGAGCCGACCTCCGCTACATATACACCACCAATCCCGCTTTTGCCATAAAAACGGGTCAGACACATGCTGGAGTTGCTCTGCAGTAAGTTTAATGCCACCAGCTAGCACAAAAATAACGCAATGTCCTTCATAACAGCTCCTGGCAGACGCGTTTCGGCGGATGCCTTTATCAATGCCGGTACTGGATAGTCCAAAGTGAGGATTTTGGCGGGGTGATGTTTAAATATCTAGGTGAGGAATCCCATTGGCTGAAAGATGTACCAATCGAGAGAGGACAGGGAAAGTTCCGTAAAGTAAGTACTTTTCCTCTCTCAATTTAACACTCCAAGGTACCTCTCACTCAGCCCAGTGCGTCGATCTCGCCAAAGGAACAAAACAGTCCAAAATCGCGAGCAAGGTACAATGACCCGCCCGTTGCATACAGTGATGCCCTGACATCGTCAGCCTTTGTGCTGCTTGCTCCTTTATACCTGCGGGATCGATGGCGGATTCCATCACTGCAGAGCAACTCTATCAGCAGACCAGCTGCTGCTCTCTCCCCAATGCCTACAACACAGTCCAGGCCGGGGGGCGCCGCGTTGTGCAGTCCGTGCACTCAACCAGAAAGTTGTCGGCAATACGCGGAGCTCCAAACCGAGAGGCGTGCCTGAAAACGGCGCCGACCTCCGCTACATATACACCACCAATCCCGCTTTTGCCATAAAAACGGGTCAGACACATGCTGGAGTTGCTCTGCAGTAAGTTTAATGCCACCAGCTAGCACAAAAATAACGCAATGTCCTTCATAACAGCTCCTGGCAGACGCGTTTCGGCGGATGCCTTTATCAATGCCGGTACTGGATAGTCCAAAGTGAGGATTTTGGCGGGGTGATGTTTAAATATCTAGGTGAGGAATCCCATTGGCTGAAAGATGTACCAATCGAGAGAGGACAGGGAAAGTTCCGTAAAGTAAGTACTTTTCCTCTCTCAATTTAACACTCCAAGGTACCTCTCACTCAGCCCAGTGCGTCGATCTCGCCAAAGGAACAAAACAGTCCAAAATCGCGAGCAAGGTACAATGACCCGCCCGTTGCATACAGTGATGCCCTGACATCGTCAGCCTTTGTGCTGCTTGCTCCTTTATACCTGCGGGATCGATGGCGGATTCCATCACTGCAGAGCAACTCTATCAGCAGACCAGCTGCTGCTCTCTCCCCAATGCCTACAACACAGTCCAGGCCGGGGGCGCCGCGTTGTGCAGTCCGTGCACTCAACCAGAAAGTTGTCGGCAATACGCGGAGCTCCAAACCGAGAGGCGTGCCTGAAAACGGAGCCGACCTCCGCTACATATACACCACCAATCCCGCTTTTGCCATAAAAACGGGTCAGACACATGCTGGAGTTGCTCTGCAGTAAGTTTAATGCCACCAGCTAGCACAAAAATAACGCAATGTCCTTCATAACAGCTCCTGGCAGACGCGTTTCGGCGGATGCCTTTATCAATGCCGGTACTGGATAGTCCAAAGTGAGGATTTTGGCGGGGTGATGTTTAAATATCTAGGTGAGGAATCCCATTGGCTGAAAGATGTACCAATCGAGAGAGGACAGGGAAAGTTCCGTAAAGTAAGTACTTTTCCTCTCTCAATTTAACACTCCAAGGTACCTCTCACTCAGCCCAGTGCGTCGATCTCGCCAAAGGAACAAAACAGTCCAAAATCGCGAGCAAGGTACAATGACCCGCCCGTTGCATACAGTGATGCCCTGACATCGTCAGCCTTTGTGCTGCTTGCTCCTTTATACCTGCGGGATCGATGGCGGATTCCATCACTGCAGAGCAACTCTATCAGCAGACCAGCTGCTGCTCTCTCCCCAATGCCTACAACACAGTCCAGGCCGGGGGGGCGCCGCATTGTGCAGTCCGTGCACTCAACCAGAAAGTTGTCGGCAATACGCGGAGCTCCAAACCGAGAGGCGTGCCTGAAAACGGAGCCGACCTCCGCTACATATACACCACCAATCCCGCTTTTGCCATAAAAACGGGTCAGACACATGCTGGAGTTGCTCTGCAGTAAGTTTAATGCCACCAGCTAGCACAAAAATAACGCAATGTCCTTCATAACAGCTCCTGGCAGACGCGTTTCGGCGGATGCCTTTATCAATGCCGGTACTGGATAGTCCAAAGTGAGGATTTTGGCGGGGTGATGTTTAAATATCTAGGTGAGGAATCCCATTGGCTGA
This sequence comes from Calotriton arnoldi, assembly GCA_963921515.1. Taxonomy (NCBI): domain Eukaryota; kingdom Metazoa; phylum Chordata; class Amphibia; order Caudata; family Salamandridae; genus Calotriton; species Calotriton arnoldi. Next base: position 76,937 of record CAWUFW010003675.1, read on the forward strand.
AAGATGTACCAATCGAGAGAGGACAGGGAAAGTTCCGTAAAGTAAGTACTTTTCCTCTCTCAATTTAACACTCCAAGGTACCTCTCACTCAGCCCAGTGCGTCGATCTCGCCAAAGGAACAAAACAGTCCAAAATCGCGAGCAAGGTACAATGACCCGCCCGTTGCATACAGTGATGCCCTGACATCGTCAGCCTTTGTGCTGCTTGCTCCTTTATACCTGCGGGATCGATGGCGGATTCCATCACTGCAGAGCAACTCTATCAGCAGACCAGCTGCTGCTCTCTCCCCAATGCCTACAACACAGTCCAGGCCGGGGGCGCCGCGTTGTGCAGTCCGTGCACTCAACCAGAAAGTTGTCGGCAATACGCGGAGTTCCAAACCGAGAGGCGTGCCTGAAAACGGAGCCGACCTCCGCTACATATACACCACCAATCCCGCTTTTACCATAAAAACGGGTCAGACACATGCTGGAGTTGCTCTGCAGTAAGTTTAATGCCACCAGCTAGCACAAAAATAACGCAATGTCCTTCATAACAGCTCCTGGCAGACGCGTTTCGGCGGATGCCTTTATCAATGCCGGTACTGGATAGTCCAAAGTGAGGATTTTGGCGGGGTGATGTTTAAATATCTAGGTGAGGAATCCCATTGGCTGAAAGATGTACCAATCGAGAGAGGACAGGGAAAGTTCCGTAAAGTAAGTACTTTTCCTCTCTCAATTTAACACTCCAAGGTACCTCTCACTCAGCCCAGTGCGTCGATCTCGCCAAAGGAACAAAACAGTCCAAAATCGCGAGCAAGGTACAATGACCCGCCCGTTGCATACAGTGATGCCCTGACATCGTCAGCCTTTGTGCTGCTTGCTCCTTTATACCTGCGGGATCGATGGCGGATTCCATCACTGCAGAGCAACTCTATCAGCAGACCAGCTGCTGCTCTCTCCCCAATGCCTACAACACAGTCCAGGCCGGGGGCGCCGCGTTGTGCAGTCCGTGCACTCAACCAGAAAGTTGTCGGCAATACGCGGAGCTCCAAACCGAGAGGCGTGCCTGAAAACGGAGCCGACCTCCGCTACATATACACCACCAATCCCGCTTTTGCCATAAAAACGGGTCAGACACATGCTGGAGTTGCTCTGCAGTAAGTTTAATGCCACCAGCTAGCACAAAAATAACGCAATGTCCTTCATAACAGCTCCTGGCAGACACGTTTAGGCGGATGCCTTTATCAATGCCGGTACTGGATAGTCCAAAGTGAGGATTTTGGCGGGGTGATGTTTAAATATCTAGGTGAGGAATCCCATTGGCTGAAAGATGTACCAATCGAGAGAGGACAGGGAAAGTTCCGTAAAGTAAGTACTTTTCCTCTCTCAATTTAACACTCCAAGGTACCTCTCACTCAGCCCAGTGCGTCGATCTCGCCAAAGGAACAAAACAGTCCAAAATCGCGAGCAAGGTACAATGACCCGCCCGTTGCATACAGTGATGCCCTGACATCGTCAGCCTTTGTGCTGCTTGCTCCTTTATACCTGCGGGATCGATGGCGGATTCCATCACTGCAGAGCAACTCTATCAGCAGACCAGCTGCTGCTCTCTCCCCAATGCCTACAACACAGTCCAGGCCGGGGGGCGCCGCGTTGTGCAGTCCGTGCACTCAACCAGAAAGTTGTCGGCAATACGCGGAGCTCCAAACCGAGAGGCGTGCCTGAAAACGGAGCCGACCTCCGCTACATATACACCACCAATCCCGCTTTTGCCATAAAAACGGGTCAGACACATGCTGGAGTTGCTCTGCAGTAAGTTTAATGCCACCAGCTAGCACAAAAATAACGCAATGTCCTTCATAACAGCTCCTGGCAGACGCGTTTCGGCGGATGCCTTTATCAATGCCGGTACTGGATAGTCCAAAGTGAGGATTTTGGCGGGGTGATGTTTAAATATCTAGGTGAGGAATCCCATTGGCTGAAAGATGTACCAATCGAGAGAGGACAGGGAAAGTTCCGTAAAGTAAGTACTTTTCCTCTCTCAATTTAACACTCCAAGGTACCTCTCACTCAGCCCAGTGCGTCGATCTCGCCAAAGGAACAAAACAGTCCAAAATCGCGAGCAAGGTACAATGACCCGCCCGTTGCATACAGTGATGCCCTGACATCGTCAGCCTTTGTGCTGCTTGCTCCTTTATACCTGCGGGATCGATGGCGGATTCCATCACTGCAGAGCAACTCTATCAGCAGACCAGCTGCTGCTCTCTCCCCAATGCCTACAACACAGTCCAGGCCGGGGGCGCCGCGTTGTGCAGTCCGTGCACTCAACCAGAAAGTTGTCGGCAATACGCGGAGCTCCAAACCGAGAGGCGTGCCTGAAAACGGAGCCGACCTCCGCTACATATACACCACCAATCCCGCTTTTGCCATAAAAACGGGTCAGACACATGCTGGAGTTGCTCTGCAGTAAGTTTAATGCCACCAGCTAGCACAAAAATAACGCAATGTCCTTCATAACAGCTCCTGGCAGACGCGTTTCGGCGGATGCCTTTATCAATGCCGGTACTGGATAGTCCAAAGTGAGGATTTTGGCGGGGTGATGTTTAAATATCTAGGTGAGGAATCCCATTGGCTGAAAGATGTACCAATCGAGAGAGGACAGGGAAAGTTCCGTAAAGTAAGTACTTTTCCTCTCTCAATTTAACACTCCAAGGTACCTCTCACTCAGCCCAGTGCGTCGATCTCGCCAAAGGAACAAAACAGTCCAAAATCGCGAGCAAGGTACAATGACCCGCCCGTGTGCATACAGTGATGCCCTGACATCGTCAGCCTTTGTGCTGCTTGCTCCTTTATACCTGCGGGATCGATGGCGGATTCCATCACTGCAGAGCAACTCTATCAGCAGACCAGCTGCTGCTCTCTCCCCAATGCCTACAACACAGTCCAGGCCGGGGGGGCGCCGCGTTGTGCAGTCCGTGCACTCAACCAGAAAGTTGTCGGCAATACGCGGAGCTCCAAACCGAGAGGCGTGCCTGAAAACGGAGCCGACCTCCGCTACATATACACCACCAATCCCGCTTTTGCCATAAAAACGGGTCAGACACATGCTGGAGTTGCTCTGCAGTAAGTTTAATGCCACCAGCTAGCACAAAAATAACGCAATGTCCTTCATAACAGCTCCTGGCAGACGCGTTTCGGCGGATGCCTTTATCAATGCCGGTACTGGATAGTCCAAAGTGAGGATTTTGGCGGGGTGATGTTTAAATATCTAGGTGAGGAATCCCATTGGCTGAAAGATGTACCAATCGAGAGAGGACAGGGAAAGTTCCGTAAAGTAAGTACTTTTCCTCTCTCAATTTAACACTCCAAGGTACCTCTCACTCAGCCCAGTGCGTCGATCTCGCCAAAGGAACAAAACAGTCCAAAATCGCGAGCAAGGTACAATGACCCGCCCGTTGCATACAGTGATGCCCTGACATCGTCAGCCTTTGTGCTGCTTGCTCCTTTATACCTGCGGGATCGATGGCGGATTCCATCACTGCAGAGCAACTCTATCAGCAGACCAGCTGCTGCTCTCTCCCCAATGCCTACAACACAGTCCAGGCCGGGGGGCGCCGCGTTGTGCAGTCCGTGCACTCAACCAGAAAGTTGTCGGCAACACGCGGAGCTCCAAACCGAGAGGCGTGCCTGAAAACGGAGCCGACCTCCGCTACATATACACCACCAATCCCGCTTTTGCCATAAAAACGGGTCAGACACATGCTGGAGTTGCTCTGCAGTAAGTTTAATGCCACCAGCTAGCACAAAAATAACGCAATGTCCTTCATAACAGCTCCTGGCAGACGCGTTTCGGCGGATGCCTTTATCAATGCCGGTACTGGATAGTCCAAAGTGAGGATTTTGGCGGGGTGATGTTTAAATATCTAGGTGAGGAATCCCATTGGCTGAAAGATGTACCAATCGAGAGAGGACAGGGAAAGTTCCGTAAAGTAAGTACTTTTCCTCTCTCAATTTAACACTCCAAGGTACCTCTCACTCAGCCCAGTGCGTCGATCTCGCCAAAGGAACAAAACAGTCCAAAATCGCGAGCAAGGTACAATGACCCGCCCGTTGCATACAGTGATGCCCTGACATCGTCAGCCTTTGTGCTGCTTGCTCCTTTATACCTGCGGGATCGATGGCGGATTCCATCACTGCAGAGCAACTCTATCAGCAGACCAGCTGCTGCTCTCTCCCCAATGCCTACAACACAGTCCAGGCCGGGGGCGCCGCGTTGTGCAGTCCGTGCACTCAACCAGAAAGTTGTCGGCAATACGCGGAGCTCCAAACCGAGAGGCGTGCCTGAAAACGGCGCCGACCTCCGCTACATATACACCACCAATCCCGCTTTTGCCATAAAAACGGGTCAGACACATGCTGGAGTTGCTCTGCAGTAAGTTTAATGCCACCAGCTAGCACAAAAATAACGCAATGTCCTTCATAACAGCTCCTGGCAGACGCGTTTCGGCGGATGCCTTTATCAATGCCGGTACTGGATAGTCCAAAGTGAGGATTTTGGCGGGGTGATGTTTAAATATCTAGGTGAGGAATCCCATTGGCTGAAAGATGTACCAATCGAGAGAGGACAGGGAAAGTTCCGTAAAGTAAGTACTTTTCCTCTCTCAATTTAACACTCCAAGGTACCTCTCACTCAGCCCAGTGCGTCGATCTCGCCAAAGGAACAAAACAGTCCAAAATCGCGAGCAAGGTACAATGACCCGCCCGTTGCATACAGTGATGCCCTGACATCGTCAGCCTTTGTGCTGCTTGCTCCTTTATACCTGCGGGATCGATGGCGGATTCCATCACTGCAGAGCAACTCTATCAGCAGACCAGCTGCTGCTCTCTCCCCAATGCCTACAACACAGTCCAGGCCGGGGGGCGCCGCGTTGTGCAGTCCGTGCACTCAACCAGAAAGTTGTCGGCAATACGCGGAGCTCCAAACCGAGAGGCGTGCCTGAAAACGGAGCCGACCTCCGCTACATATACACCACCAATCCCGCTTTTGCCATAAAAACGGGTCAGACACATGCTGGAGTTGCTCTGCAGTAAGTTTAATGCCACCAGCTAGCACAAAAATAACGCAATGTCCTTCATAACAGCTCCTGGCAGACGCGTTTCGGCGGATGCCTTTATCAATGCCGGTACTGGATAGTCCAAAGTGAGGATTTTGGCGGGGTGATGTTTAAATATCTAGGTGAGGAATCCCATTGGCTGAAAGATGTACCAATCGAGAGAGGACAGGGAAAGTTCCGTAAAGTAAGTACTTTTCCTCTCTCAATTTAACACTCCAAGGTACCTCTCACTCAGCCCAGTGCGTCGATCTCGCCAAAGGAACAAAACAGTCCAAAATCGCGAGCAAGGTACAATGACCCGCCCGTTGCATACAGTGATGCCCTGACATCGTCAGCCTTTGTGCTGCTTGCTCCTTTATACCTGCGGGATCGATGGCGGATTCCATCACTGCAGAGCAACTCTATCAGCAGACCAGCTGCTGCTCTCTCCCCAATGCCTACAACACAGTCCAGGCCGGGGGGCGCCGCGTTGTGCAGTCCGTGCACTCAACCAGAAAGTTGTCGGCAATACGCGGAGCTCCAAACCGAGAGGCGTGCCTGAAAACGGAGCCGACCTCCGCTACATATACACCACCAATCCCGCTTTTGCCATAAAAACGGGTCAGACACATGCTGGAGTTGCTCTGCAGTAAGTTTAATGCCACCAGCTAGCACAAAAATAACGCAATGTCCTTCATAACAGCTCCTGGCAGACGCGTTTCGGCGGATGCCTTTATCAATGCCGGTACTGGATAGTCCAAAGTGAGGATTTTGGCGGGGTGATGTTTAAATATCTAGGTGAGGAATCCCATTGGCTGAAAGATGTACCAATCGAGAGAGGACAGGGAAAGTTCCGTAAAGTAAGTACTTTTCCTCTCTCAATTTAACACTCCAAGGTACCTCTCACTCAGCCCAGTGCGTCGATCTCGCCAAAGGAACAAAACAGTCCAAAATCGCGAGCAAGGTACAATGACCCGCCCGTTGCATACAGTGATGCCCTGACATCGTCAGCCTTTGTGCTGCTTGCTCCTTTATACCTGCGGGATCGATGGCGGATTCCATCACTGCAGAGCAACTCTATCAGCAGACCAGCTGCTGCTCTCTCCCCAATGCCTACAACACAGTCCAGGCCGGGGGGCGCCGCGTTGTGCAGTCCGTGCACTCAACCAGAAAGTTGTCGGCAATACGCGGAGCTCCAAACCGAGAGGCGTGCCTGAAAACGGAGCCGACCTCCGCTACATATACACCACCAATCCCGCTTTTGCCATAAAAACGGGTCAGACACATGCTGGAGTTGCTCTGCAGTAAGTTTAATGCCACCAGCTAGCACAAAAATAACGCAATGTCCTTCATAACAGCTCCTGGCAGACGCGTTTCGGCGGATGCCTTTATCAATGCCGGTACTGGATAGTCCAAAGTGAGGATTTTGGCGGGGTGATGTTTAAATATCTAGGTGAGGAATCCCATTGGCTGAAAGATGTACCAATCGAGAGAGGACAGGGAAAGTTCCGTAAAGTAAGTACTTTTCCTCTCTCAATTTAACACTCCAAGGTACCTCTCACTCAGCCCAGTGCGTCGATCTCGCCAAAGGAACAAAACAGTCCAAAATCGCGAGCAAGGTACAATGACCCGCCCGTTGCATACAGTGATGCCCTGACATCGTCAGCCTTTGTGCTGCTTGCTCCTTTATACCTGCGGGATCGATGGCGGATTCCATCACTGCAGAGCAACTCTATCAGCAGACCAGCTGCTGCTCTCTCCCCAATGCCTACAACACAGTCCAGGCCGGGGGGCGCCGCGTTGTGCAGTCCGTGCACTCAACCAGAAAGTTGTCGGCAATACGCGGAGCTCCAAACCGAGAGGCGTGCCTGAAAACGGAGCCGACCTCCGCTACATATACACCACCAATCCCGCTTTTGCCATAAAAACGGGTCAGACACATGCTGGAGTTGCTCTGCAGTAAGTTTAATGCCACCAGCTAGCACAAAAATAACGCAATGTCCTTCATAACAGCTCCTGGCAGACGCGTTTCGGCGGATGCCTTTATCAATGCCGGTACTGGATAGTCCAAAGTGAGGATTTTGGCGGGGTGATGTTTAAATATCTAGGTGAGGAATCCCATTGGCTGAAATATGTACCAATCGAGAGAGGACAGGGAAAGTTCCGTAAAGTAAGTACTTTTCCTCTCTCAATTTAACACTCCAAGGTACCTCTCACTCAGCCCAGTGCGTCGATCTCGCCAAAGGAACAAAACAGTCCAAAATCGCGAGCAAGGTACAATGACCCGCCCGTTGCATACAGTGATGCCCTGACATCGTCAGCCTTTGTGCTGCTTGCTCCTTTATACCTGCGGGATCGATGGCGGATTCCATCACTGCAGAGCAACTCTATCAGCAGACCAGCTGCTGCTCTCTCCCCAATGCCTACAACACAGTCCAGGCCGGGGGGGCGCCGCGTTGTGCAGTCCGTGCACTCAACCAGAAAGTTGTCGGCAATACGTGGAGCTCCAAACCGAGAGGCGTGACTGAAAACGGAGCCGACCTCCGCTACATATACACCACCAATCCCGCTTTTGCCATAAAAACGGGTCAGACACATGCTGGAGTTGCTCTGCAGTAAGTTTAATGCCACCAGCTAGCACAAAAATAACGCAATGTCCTTCATAACAGCTCCTGGCAGACGCGTTTCGGCGGATGCCTTTATCAATGCCGGTACTGGATAGTCCAAAGTGAGGATTTTGGCGGGGTGATGTTTAAATATCTAGGTGAGGAATCCCATTGGCTGAAAGATGTACCAATCGAGAGAGGACAGGGAAAGTTCCGTAAAGTAAGTACTTTTCCTCTCTCAATTTAACACTCCAAGGTACCTCTCACTCAGCCCAGTGCGTCGATCTCGCCAAAGGAACAAAACAGTCCAAAATCGCGAGCAAGGTACAATGACCCGCCCGTTGCATACAGTGATGCCCTGACATCGTCAGCCTTTGTGCTGCTTGCTCCTTTATACCTGCGGGATCGATGGCGGATTCCATCACTGCAGAGCAACTCTATCAGCAGACCAGCTGCTGCTCTCTCCCCAATGCCTACAACACAGTCCAGGCCGGGGGTCGCCGCGTTGTGCAGTCCGTGCACTCAACCAGAAAGTTGTCGGCAATACGCGGAGCTCCAAACCGAGAGGCGTGCCTGAAAACGGAGCCGACCTCCGCTACATATACACCACCAATCCCGCTTTTGCCATAAAAACGGGTCAGACACATGCTGGAGTTGCTCTGCAGTAAGTTTAATGCCACCAGCTAGCACAAAAATAACGCAATGTCCTTCATAACAGCTCCTGGCAGACGCGTTTCGGCGGATGCCTTTATCAATGCCGGTACTGGATAGTCCAAAGTGAGGATTTTGGCGGGGTGATGTTTAAATATCTATAACATACATACACATATATATATATACATACACACATATATATATATATACATACACATATATATATATACATGCACACACACATATATACACACACACACACATACACACATACACACATACACACACACACACATATATATATATATATACATACACACATATATATATATATATACATACACACATATATATACATACACACATATATGTACATACACACATATATGTACATACACACATATATATATATACACACATATATATATACATACACACATATATATACACATACACACATATATACACATACATACACATACACATACATACACACATATATACACATACATACACACATATATACACATACACATATACATATACACATACACATACACACATACACATATACATACACACATATATACACATACACATATACATACACACATATATACATATACACATATACATACACACATATATATATACACATACACATATATATACACATACACATATATATACACATATATATGTATACACACACACATATATATATATGTGCAAGTCGTTTGCTGTACTTTGAAGTTCACCTTCCTGCGGTGTCGGTGCCTGCTACGGCGACAGCAGCCGTCTAATCAATCGTATTTCCAGTGTTTTCCTTAAGTAATCCCAGGAAAGAACAACAAGAGCGGCACACCAGGAGACTGCACAATAGTTTATTGTGCACCAAGACGACGCGTTTCGGCGTTAGCCTTTATCGAGTGATTTTAGTGCATGCAATTTCCATTAGAAATACAAATAACAGTTCATAGAAAGCAAGGACATACTTCCGTCCATATGCTTTACACGGCGAGGCTGTGGCAGAATATTCTAAAATTGATATGTACTGATCTATTTTGCAAAGCAAGGCAATCAATTATCCAAGAAAATCTATATGTATAAATACATTCAACAATTTTAGTATAACAATTGGAACATTTGGCAATGTATTCGATTTGGTACGGCATTTTTGTCATTCTTGTTGCCACAATCAAAGTTAATTTTTAAAAAAGGCATTTGCCAAGTTCGTACGAAATGAAAGCAATTCGTAATGCTTTGACATGAGTACATAATTACCATGATCGTTATGGCCATAGACAATAAAGTAAATACAAATATGTAAAAGCCTCCTTGTAACGTAGCAATATCCTTGTTTTAGTAATGCACGATAGATAAATTCATTATATACGATTCATTATAAACCTGTTTAGGTAATACCTTTGGCATGCATCAGGAATAACATATTCCTACAATCATACAATCACCTAGCGATCGGCTCGCATTTTGTATGCCTACAGTGCCCAACAGGGGTATGACAATCATGTGCTACACTATATATCTTGTAACCATCTGATAATGAGTAATGTACTCTAAGCATGCATCTTGTATGCTGACACTGCCCAGCAGGAGTATAACAATCCTGTGCTACACTATATATCTAGTAGCCCACTGATAAAGAGTAATGTGCTCTAAGCATGCGTCAGGAATAACGCGTTCCTGCAAACATATAGTCACCTGGTGATCGGATCGCATCTTGTATGCTTGCAACGCCCAACCGGAATATGGCAATCCTGTGCTACACTATATATTTAGTAGCCTTCTGATAGTGAGTAATGTACTGTAAGTAACGCTTGCGCTGTGTTGTCATCTTAGTAAGGGAAATATAAGCATGTTGGTGCATATTGTTCCTAATGGAACATACGTGAGTGAAACATTACCTACAATAACAGAAACAAAACCCCAAGAAAACTACACCCGTAACTAATAATAGGACGCTCCTTGGCTTGCCAGAGTATCTCCCCCTTCTTCTCCTATATATGGGAGATGCCATCTATTAATTGCAGGCTCTGGCTCCCCTTATAGTATGAATCCCTGAGTTATTCTCACACTCTTAGAAGCTTCAATCCCAGGGGGTTAGATACGGAACGGCAAGTCCTAGACTATCCTAACAGTAAAAATTAGGTGATCTTGTTTAAAATCTTTATGAGAGAAAAGTACTGCTGCTAATAGTGACTAGATCTAACGTCCTATATGAGTTGCCAATTCCTCTCCACTATTTAATCCATTAGGGGTTTTGGTATTTAGATCAATAATATATCTAGATTCTAAAATACGAAGATTTTTTTCTCTGTCCCCTCCTCTTTGGTGTGGTAAGACCCTTTCTATTCCATAGAACTGCAATTGGTTGTTGTTACTGTTATGCTTTTCAGCAAGATGCCTAGCTACTGGATAGTTAAAATCAAGATTGGTAACAGCACGTAAGTGCTGCAAAATTCTCGTTTTTAACTGTAATTTTGTGCTGCCGACATATCTGAGGCCGCACGGACTCTCCAATATATAGACGACAAAATCACTAGTGCAGGTAATCGATTTCATGATGGTCTTAACAATTCCTGAATCTGTGATGTAAGTCTTCCGACTTTTGCTCTTCCTGCACGCTTTGCAGGAATTACATATTGTGAATCCTTTCATTGGATTCAGCCAATTGTTTGCCGTTTCTTCCTGTTGGTAACTATGGACCAATCGATCTTTTATGGATTTGGAACGTCTGTATGTTATATTGGGCGAGTTGCCTATGTGTTTACCTATTACAGGATCGGCTATTAAGAGGCTCCAATGCGCTTTCATTGCCTTCCGTAATGCCCTCGCACCTCTACTATAGGTGGTAATCATCTTACGTGCCTCATTTATCTTACGATCAATTTTAGGTCTCTGATTAAAGAGTAATTCAGTCTGTGTTTTCCCCTTCACCTTGTTCTTTGCCTCAAGCAATACTTTATTGCTATAGCCTCTTTGTTTGAATCTTTGTTCCATCCTCGTCTGTTCTGTCATAAAACCCTCATTGGTGCTACAATTACGGCGTGCTCGTAAGAGTTCTCCATATGAGATACTTTGCACCAGTGGTACGGGATGATTACTTGAGGAATGTAGGATAGTATTCACTGCCGTTGCCTTCTAAAGAGGCTAGTAGTTATTTTCCTGTTCACAATTTTTACAGTAACATCCAAGAATTCACAATAATCAGTACTTATCTTGTGAGTGAAACTCGGGTTTAGATCATTATCACCCAAGTCAGGAACAGGTCATCTATATACCTGATCCAAATTGGGATATGGCCTGTATACACCTCATTGGCCTCTGTTCATACTATTTGTTCCTCCCACCAGCCTAGAAATAAATTGGCCAGACTGGGGGCGAAACATGTCCACAATGCAGTTCCAGACTTTTGGCGATATAGTGTTTTCTCAAAAAGGAACATGTTTTGCTCTAAGCAGTACAACATCATTTCTTCCAACATTTTGTTATGTCCCCAAAGTGTAATATGCCTACTGCGTAAAAAATGCATGCAAGCCTCTACTCCCTTCTTTTGCTCAATACATGTATAAAGAGAGCATACATCTAATGCTATCATTGAGTAGCTCTCTTCCCACTGGACATCATGAATACGTTTCAGAAAGTCGGAGCTATCCTTGCAATATGATCTTAAATTGGTAACATAAGGTGAAAGAAACAAATCAAGAAAAATAGATGTATTTTCAAACAGTCCCCCATTAGAGGAGACTATTGGTCGCCCTGGTGGATTAGTGGGGTCTTTATGGATTTTGGGTAGTAGGTATAAGCAAGGTACTTGTGGATTGTCCGTTTTCCAAAATTTTAATTCATCATTGTCTAGGAGTCCCATATGGTTCCAATCTTTCAAGCGATCGTGATATCTTCTGATTATCACTCTGTATGTATCCCATCCGATCTTTTCATAACATGTATGATCAGCTAGTTGTCGTAAGGCCTCCGCTCGGTATTGCTCGATGTCCATAATAACAATATTGCCTCCTTTATCCGAAGGCTTGATGATGATTTTAGGATCATTCTCCCGATCCTTTAATGCCTGACGTTCTTTTGATAAGTTGTCCCAATTAGGGCTTGTGTTGTTGTGTCTTATTTTCATCAGTTCCTGAGTCATAGCAGAACTGTAGGCTTCTATGGTATCATGTGGTACATCCGGGTTATACTTAGATTTCTGTTTGAGGCCACTGTGGCTGGCCTGATTGCTTGTTAGGCCTAGTTGTCCCAGGATCGGGTCTGTATCAGCTTCCAGTCTCTGTTCATTGTTGGTCTCTAGATCATGTAAATTGAAAATCAGCTCAATATCCCCAACCTGGAGATCTGAAAAATTTGTCATGCCGCTTCTGAAAGTAGGAGCTTGACTTTGTCCGACAGTTATCTTGTATAGTTTCATAAGTTTTAATTTTCTCACATATAAAAAAAGATCGATCCTTGTGTCAATGTAACTAATATCATTGGCGGGACAAAATGACAGACCTAAGCGTAGTAATGATATTTCTTCAGGCGTTAGTATTCTGGACGACAACTTGACGATAGAATTGTCACTCAAATTCTCTCCTGTTCTTGTTATTTTATATTTAGTTCTTCCTCCCCTTCTTTTAGTTAGTCGGAGTCTTTTTTGGTTTCTTTTGCCTTTCCTCTTTTGGGACCTCTGCCTCTTCCTCTGCCCCTGGTTGGGGGTTTGTCCGATAGTCCCTGTCCCTTTTTTAGGTCGAGCCTCGAGTAGCGCGCAAGCGCTGCTTAGAGGCGAAGACTTTTAGTAAGCGAGTTTGAAAAGCAGTCTCAGAACGCCGTGCGCCGTGGCTGGTTTTGGGATGGGTACGAGCGTAAACATGTGCTTCCAATCATCGTGCCCAGACGCGGGCGCGATAATTGGAAACACATGTCTGCCGCGCGTACCCATCCAAAGGCCAGCCACGACGCACGAGCGTTTGGTCAGCTCTGCAGGCTGCCGCGCTCCCTCTCCCCCCCTCCTCCGTGCTTGTTTCAGGTGTTCTAAAGCTGTGCTAGAAAGCAGATGTTATAAGTAAGCTATTTAATTAACAGTTAGGATGCTTCTTTAAAAATGTCATTTTATTTATTTTCTTGGTGCCTTTTCTGTGTTATGTTGATGAGAGCTGTCATTCTGCACCACCCCGATGATGTAAAATTGTAGATCTGGTCACCCTAACAAGAAGGGTATGTGCTGTCGCTTGCAGTAGATTACTGGAGTCCCACGGCCATTTCCTTGGGAGATTGGGGGTAGTGTAGGCATTAACAAGAAAGGGTGACATTTCCAGTTTTGAAGTACCTGCGCGAGTTTGGATTGGCAAGGTCCTAGAACCCGGGTGGAGGGTAGGTAGCTGAGAACAATACGTAGCTGGTAGGTTAATGTCATGGACTTCTAGACAACCGAACCATGGCTTGTAGCTTCTGGGGATTGTACTTTCTTTTACCACTGTACAGGTGGGCTAAAAACTCGGAAGTAGAAATGCCGGCTGACGGCGTCACACGTGATACGAGGCAGCGTTGGTCGCGCGCTTGTGTGGCGTGCTAGGCTTAGAGTGCAGAGCCCATGCGATGCCAACACACTCCGGTGGATGGCGAAGAGCTGTAAAAATAAGCTGCATATTACAGTTTATACTTCGCCTGTCACATTGCTGTACCTCTCTATTTATTGTCCCCGATCGTTAATATCACCGCGCCAGGCGAGGAAAATGTAGCCCGAGGAACCCTGCATCTGTATACCTGCAAGGCAGGACCCTGCAGCCGCCAGCCCGCACACGTTAGACCTGGGAGAGAAGCAGGTGTAAATTACTGCCACAACACCGAGTGACCTCCTCGGCACCTACGGCGCCTGCATGGGGCGAGGAGTCTCACGCACCAGTGCTTGCATCGAGGAGAGTGTCTGAGTGCTGCGGCCAGAGGACCTTGAAAGCACCACCAAGCATCGAGTGGCTTTGTGCACGGCGACCCTGCTAAGTCCGCATGGGTGCCGCGAAACCGAGTGCCCCACGGTGAGTGCCATAAACCCTGCAAGACACAAGACTGTGCACCGCATAAGAATCCCCTGTCTTGCCCATACTAGAGCTGGCCAGCACTGGCAAGGAAAGCCGCAACAAGCAGTGCCCACGCGAGAGAGATACAGCGCTCAACATTTTTTTGGGTGGATAATCGGGCAAGGCACAGGAGAACGAACATAATATTTGCCTCGCGTCACACAGTGTGAAATGCAGGGAAGCCAAGATCCGACAACAGGATTCCTAGTTTTATAGTCAGCAGTTCAACAATACGACCAAATGTCTCCCACACCAGGAATTCACCTCTCTCGGCGGGCTCTCTTAACTTCTGTAGATTGGGATGTCTCTGTCATGTAGATTGGGATGTCTCTGACAAACAGCTGGGGGACCTTTCCTTAGCCCATGGATAGCAGATCTGTTTCACTCAGATAATGGGGACGAGGCTCAGCACTACCACAGCATCACTCAGCACCACCACACCACCACTCAGCACCACCACTCAGCACCACCACTCAGCACCACCACTCAGCACCACCACTCAGCACCACCACAGCACCACCACTCGGCACCACCACAGCACCACCCCAGCACCACCCCAGCACCACCTCAACATCACTCAACACCACCTCAACATCACTAAGCACCACCTCAACATTAGAATAGGCAGGAAGAAGTTGCCAACATTGCAACAACAAAATAAACGACAAGACCTTTCTTATGTTCTTTTTTAATTGGGTCATTCAGTTGTACATAATGTCGTCTAAGTTATATATAAAGTAACAAAAATGCTTGTCTTTTTTATTATAACTTTTCAACATGCTGCACAGCAGCCACAATGCTCTTAAAAACATTGGCAAAACCAATAGCTCTGCCTAAACACTTATAAGGCCCCAAAGGCGAGACCTATTGGCTAATAGGTCTCGCCTTTGGGACCGTATATGTGTTTAACCAGGTGTCAGTTATGCAGCACAATTGTTGCATGGCTAAACACTTATAAGGTCCCAAAGGCGAGACCTATTGGCTATGCCAATGCTTGTTTGTTTTAACAGTTGAAATTCGTGGAGGAATGTCAGGGGACGTACTCCTAAAGGGACACCTGAATTGCGTCCCTCTGAGTCCGAGCTGAGATCTGAGCTTGATCCGGTGGAGAGAATCTCTTCTTGTCTTTGATTAAGGGAAA